>WBNM01017739.1:0-23747 GCA_013399055.1 Ramphastos sulfuratus | reverse complement strand
TTCTTTTTTTTCTTTCTTTTTTTTCTTTCTTTTTTTTCTTTCTTTTTTTTCTTTCTTTTTTTTCTTTCTTTTTTTTCTTTCTTTTTTTTTCTTCCTGCTGATATTTTGTTTTAAGTAAATGGATCATATATAAACATACTGCAACTTCTTCAGTGTTTGTGTTCTCTGAAACTGCTCTCATTGGGAAAATGGCATCACTGAGATACTCTGCCAGACCTGTAGTGATTCTTTTGAACTTTTTTTTTTTCTTCTTTTAAAGTCTACTTCATGAGAGAGGCTGGGAATGACAGTGGCAGATGCACCACTGTGTAGAGCATCCTAAACTTACATCATGGACAGATGTGTTTTTCTAGATCCAGTGAAGGGGTCTGTCACCTCCAGCTTGCCCCAATCTAGATACGTGCTCAAGTACTTCATAAGCCACATGTGTCAAAATGAGATACATTACTCTTAGTAACTTGAACAGCAGGGCTTAGATAACTTACTTCTTTTTACTTTGTGCATTAGGTAGTGGCCCCCACAAGGCAAGGAAGCAGGGGGGGTGCAATAACCTAATGCAGTAGGAAAATCCTGAGGAACAACTCAGGGCAAACCAGGGAGTGAGAACTCTGCTGAACTCAGCTGTCTGCTACCTGCTGAATATATGTGTATGATGGTGTTCCTGTGTTGATTTTCACTATTAACAAACTTTTGCTACTAAGTTTCCTTTGCATTTGAGAGATATTTTGAGGAATGCCATGGAAAGATGTTGGATATTTATTTATTTGCTTATTTTCTTTCTCTAAAATGTAACCTTTGGAGAGTGACATGCAGGTGGTCATTTCTTCCCTGTTAGTCCAGATCTGGTCCTGCAGTTATTCTAGATCTGCTCTTTTAATAAATAAGTTTTTGGTTTGTTTGGTTTTTGTTTTTTTTTTTTCTGACTAGCATCCAGAAAAAGAGATCTGGTTCTTTTTGCCTCCTCCATCACAAAAATAGAAATTGCATGTGTTGATTTAGGTAATAATCCTTTTGCTGATGCACAAGACAGAAAAGAATCTGGTTCCCCCTTCCAGAACTGAATTGGTTTCACAGTACTAGTAGGAATTTAGAAAGTTGTAAAAAGTTATTTTAGCCAGTAAAGCAAGCGGATCTGACTCTGAATCAAAACAGGGAAACTAGGTCTAGTGAATAAGAGGGTGTGATTTTTACATACTAACTTCTCAGACTATAACCACACTTTAAAAATGTTGCTGCAGCTTTAATCACATTTCTTTACAGAAGAGGATTTTGCTGAACATTTCAGAAAAAAATGCTGGCCTGTGAGTAGTTGTTTGAGCCATGAGTTGGAAGTAGATGTTCTCAAGATGGCCTTGGAGGTCTTGTGTACCTGTTTTACATGTTTGTAAGATCACTGAGTAGCTTTGCCCCTTTGAGGAAGAAAAACAAAACAAAACCTCACCACGTTTTATCATCCTTTTAAACTTTGCTCACCTTGCTCTGCCTTCCTGTAAATATGTTGGGATGAGCAGAACCTTTAACTTGAGAAACAGAGTATTTTTAACATGCTGTATTGTTTCTAAAATGGATGTAGCGAAATATATGGAAAAGATTTTAATTTGGTACTTTCATATGTTATGCTTCTACAGTAATCATGAACGTAGAATCAAAGCAGTCAGACAGTGACTTTATTTTAAAGAACATAGTGCTATTTCTGATTTTAATACTGTTGCTTCCATGAGATTCTATTGTGTTCTGCTGGTGCCATGTTATTCTATTCATTCTTGGGGGAGGGTTGAAAGTAATGTACAATGTATCACAGGATGTCAGGGGTTGGAAGGGACCCAAAGAGATCAAGTCCACCTACCGTGCCAGAGCAAGACCATAATATCTAGCTCAGGTCACAGAGGAACACATCCAGACAGGCCTTGAAAGTCTCTAGAGAAGGAGACACCACAATCTCTCTGAGGAGCCTGTTCCAGTGCTCTCTGACACTTACAGTAAAGAAGTTCCTCCTTGTGTTAAGGCGGAACCTCCTGTGCTGCAGCTTCCATCCGTTGCTCCTTGTCCTATTTCCGGGAACAAGTGAGAAGAGCCTGCCCCCCCTCTCCTGACACCCAGCCCTCAGATATTTATAAGTATTTATTAGATCCCCTCTCAGTCTTCTCTTCTCCAGACTAAAAAGCCCCAGGTCCCTTAGCCTCTCCTCCTAAGGCAGTGTTCCAGTCCCCTAATCATCCTCTTAGCCCTCTCTTGGACTCTCTCGAGCACATTGCTGTCCCTCTTAAACTGGGGAGCCCAAGACAATGCAGTACTCAAGGTTCTATTTATAAAAGAAAGGTCATGCCATCCATGTCTTGTCACTTGNTATATATAAATTTTTTTTTTTTAAATTTTTTTTTCAGCCTTAGTGTGTATTCAATATATCTGCCTGTTCAAATCTTAGGGTTTCATCTTGTATCCAGTGATCCCAGAATGACCAGTGCGTGACAGAGGGGCACAGACTCCTTATTGTGTAGTTGGGGAGGTAGAGGGAGAAAAAAAAAGCCAAAGGTCAGAGGAGTTATCCCTGCTTGTGCAAGCACTGTCAGGCTCTCCCCTACCACATGTCTGCCATGTGTTCCTCATCAGCGGGATGTGGAACTCCATGACGCAGAGCAGACTGGAATGCAGAGTTAGTTAACACCCGACGTTGGGGAATTTATCAGCCAATGTGGAATATGGGGGGGAGGAAGCAGCCTAGTTTAAAGCAAAGTAAGGGTGAAATGAGGCATGTGACTGTTCCTCTTCAGTTAAAAGGTCCGATTCTGCTTGGGGCTGAGGTCTTGGCTCATGAGCCCAGCTAAACCTTGTGGTTCCCTTACTGTTGTGTATTGGTGAATTCTAATTTTAATCCTTTAAATTGTCATGCTTAGAAGATTTTTGCAGGGGACTCGAGGGAAATACCCTTGGGATTTTTTCAAGGAACCATTCATCAAGTTCATTCTAAGAAACCTGGACTTTGAAGAATCTGTCCTTCATCTTGATCACTAACTTGCAAGGGTACATTAAAGTGATAGCCTCTCCATTAAAATTAGCTACACTTGGGATCAGTTGAACTATAGTTGCATAATATTTTTAGTGCTGATTTATTACATTTGTTTCATGGCTACTGTGAACTCCAACCTGGCTGATTTACTGTGAAGTTTAGCACTGGTAAGAATATTGTGAAAGCCATAATGGAAAGTCAGAACATACAGTTAGCTGATTGAAGGTATGTGTGGGCCCTCTGGTCCCAGTGATCCTTCCTGGGTCCACGTTCTGCTTTACTAACAGGAAATACACATCTTTCAAAATGTTTCCATTCATTCAGAATACAATGCTGAATTCCCTCTTGAATAGCCGTAGCTGTTCTCCCCAAACAGCATTGTGCTGGCAGTTTCTGGAATTACACAGGAAATGAAGAGCATAGCACACTTTCCTTTCTCTTGCTGAAACATGCTCCCTGGGAGTTCTTTGAGTAGATCGAGTAAATAGAAGAGATCTATTCCTAAGGGAAGCATGTCCTCTATGTCTCTGCTTCAAGAAATCATAATCTTCTCTGACTTTAAATCTTCCCTTCTTCATCAAATTTATTGCACCATCTCCCCAGTTAGAGAAGATCTGATAGTGATTCCTTTCACAAGCAGTAAAACTTCTTTTCTGCTTGTCTTGGAGACTTCTTACAGGACTCTCCTTCTCCAGTCACCAAATATGATATACTCTATGAAGAGTTGGGAGGAGGTGGCTGTTAGACCTTGATATGTGAAGTGGCAATGCAGAATGCAGCATCCTGTTTAATTACTCATTCTAATGACAACTTATATGTACATGTGTACCTGCATATTAGCCTGGCAGTAGCTGTTGGTATTGCTTGGGTCAGTCAGCTTGAAATCCTTTAAGCGTTAATAAAACATGTGGAGAGGGGAGTATTCATAATTCAGGTTAGTAGAAGCTCAAGATTTCAAAAAAGCTGGGTCAGTCAGTACAGAGAGATTTGGCTGATGGACTTTTAATTAAACTCCAAGGGTTGGAAGCAGACCAGTGAGAAAGCAAGGAAAATTGAGTTAAAGCTCAATTTCTAGTTTTTCTGCATATAAATCCTCCAGCAGCTGGTGATATTTGCAAGAGTACAGAAATTTGCCTTTCAGTATTCCCTTTGATTGTAGTTTTTTTTTTTCCCCTTTGCTTTATTATTCCCAAGGTGTAGCATTAAATGTAATTTCAGAGGCCACATGTGTCCCTGTGTCCCATCTCTATGGCACATGTTCACACCTGTATATGCATATGTGTTATATGTAGCTTTGTTCACTGCTGCATTGGGACAGCATTTGTGGAACTAGGTATGGGTTTTGTTGTTGGTTTTTTTTCCACTGCCAAGCAAGTGACATCATTTCCGAAAATACCTCTGAAATTCCTGCTTCTGTGAATTTGAGCCTTAGCCATGTAGAGCAGTAATAATTGAATCATGACCAGCAGTGCCATAAATTTCAACCAAAGTATCAGGCAAGAAGTCTGATTCCTGTTTCTGCTGTTGTTAGAGATATTTATGCAGGGCAGGTCTTTCAGCAAGTGTGATTATTTTCAGAGAGGCCCTCTCTCCGTTCTTCCATTAGAGAATGTGCTGGGGATCTGCGTGGGGAATGGCACCTGACAAACAGCAGCCAGACAGGAGAAATAAAATCCCTTGGGAACGAGACTTCTCTTTATGGCTGTTTTTCACTTTTAAGGACACTTGAAAAATACTGTTCTTCAGGTAGATCTCTTTCCTAGATCCCTGGGTTAGCATTTGGGTGCCTGCCATTTTCCCAGACGAAGGAGCTACTGAAGACTTAAGCTTTTCAAGTAGGAAAGTATGCAAGCACATACTTTGTAGCACCAGACGCTATTGAAAGAATAACGGACCCTTCCCACATTCAACCCCATTCTTCTTGAACTTGCTCCCAGACCTCTGGAGCCACTGTGCTAGCAAATGATTACATTCTGCTTCTCTTCCCTAACTCTTCCTAAACAAAATGTTAATTGAGACGTTGATTTATACAATTTAGATTCTTTTGTTAAGTCAGAGTAGTTAAAAGCAGCTTCTGGCTATTGAGGGATTAGATCAGTGAGACAAATAAGTGCTTGCTGCTGTTTTTCTCTCCCTTACCCTTTGAGAAAATAATATGTATTTCAGATTTAGCATGTCTCTGTGTTTGATTTACGTGTGCCCCCATGACAGTGTAACTCTAGCATGTAGGTTTCTATGTGTTTTCTGATTTACATAATTATACGAACAAAGCAACCTGAAAACAAGTAGAGCTTGGCCTTTTTTTGCTCAGACCTTGATGTTTGTCAGCTGAAAAGAAGATATAATAGTGATGTTATATAGATTCCAGGCTTTCATATCTAGCAGGGATAACCTCATGCCTTGGGTGAAAAATGACTTCTCATGTCTCGGACAACTGTTAACTTAAAGGGTTTGTAGGAAAGTTGTCTGATCTTATGTCTCAGTAATCTGTTCTTGTCTTTGGGGGGGGTGGGGAAAAGTTAGAAAAAAAGTTTATCTGTTTGACTGTTGTAAAGAACCATTACAATAATCAACCCTTGTGTTTACAGAGGAAGGGTTCTCTTGTTCTACAGGTGACTTGGTGCTGGAAAGGGTAAAAAAATAACATGTGAATTGATGTACTATCACCTGTTTGCATTAAGAATGTCTTGTAATTAATAATTGGCTTTGTGGCTTTGAGAAGTCCACTTAATATTTGTCTCTCATACTTTCTTCACTTTTTAAAATGAATGCAATATTACTTTCCTGTCCCATAGGGGCATCACTCATGAATGATTATGTTAGTAGTGTAAATGTAAAATGTTGCTCTGAGTACAGGGTATTTATCTGTTGACTTTCCTACACGTAGAATCAGAAGAGTACCTGTTAAAACGGCCTGCAGGAAGCAACTGACGTAACACTGCATATAACATGAGCTGCAGATCAAGTGTAAATTTTCAGTTTCAGCATTTGAATTTCTATATGCCAGACACTAGTGGTATTTTAATGTATTATTGTGTAGTTCATTATGTGTTACATTGTTAAGTGCTGCTGTTCTTATCATTCCACTCTCATTTTCTTTTCCATGTACCGATTCTCCAGTTTTTCACACAAATGCATAAAAGTATGTACAATGAAACAACAAACAAGTTTTCTTTGGCATCAAGAAGCCAGGGTTGCTCCTGAGCATGCATGATCAAATTTTTACATGCACATGAAGTGGTTTTACAGATGCTGGTTTGAGTCCAGCAGAGCTCATAGCAATGCCCCTGAGCTAACATGGTGTGAGTGGCTGCACTGCTGGCAGGGTCAGACTGGGCTGACAGAGCAGCTCTCCAGGTGAGGAAAGCTCACCTCCAGGGCTCAGAGCATGCTGTGGAAGAATCAGAAGGGGCCAGTTCTGGTGCAGAAAGAGTTTCTCAGATCCGCATTACTCTGAATAAAGGAGAAAAAGTGAGGATTATGTTTATTTAATCCTTGCTGCCTTTTCTTTCTTTCTTTCTTTCTTTTTTTTTTTTTTTCCTCCTCTGCTCTCCAATTCCAGTTTGGCCACCTGATGGCAGCTTTTAAATTCTGAGATAAGAACTTTGTGTTACCCCTATGTATAGCTTAAATCAGCACTTCTGGGTTGCAACAGAATGCAAGTATCAAACAAGTATATTTTACAGTTTTTCAAAGAGCTTACTGTTCACAGTAGAATGGTAATTCTCTGTAGAAGGAGATCACTTTCATTTCTCTTAAACATTTTCAAAACCTGACAGCTACTTTTTACATCTGCTATAAAGTATCTTTTGGCTTGCTGTGTGTGATCTGCTTCTTCACTTTTTTTAATGACAATTTTATCCATATGGCATAAATATTTTCTGAGTGACACATGGTAATAAAACAAGGTGATGTTGCCCTGCTAAATATCGGCCTTATAATTCATGTGCATAAATGAAGGTATAATGCAACCTGTAAGTCCAACAAATGCGCCGAATAGCAGAAATGTCAAACGCCAGAGCTGAAGCACAGTTGAGTAACCTGCTACAAACAAGTCTGTCACTTTACCTATTCCTTCAGTTCTGTGTTTTGAGATTTTAACTGATTGATTCACCATCTTGAAGGAGTTGGATGCATGCATATGAAAAAGGGATGCAAGGGTGTGTTTATGCATCCCTGAGAAAAGCGTCTAGTACTGGTCACAGGTCTTTCAGTAACAGAAAGCTCGTAGCAGATTGCAGCAGAGTAATTTAAAAGTTAGTTTTTGCTTTGAAACTCTTCCTGTCCTATTACTTCTTAATTTTCCTAAATGAAAACATGTTGTGTCCACAGTGGAGGAGACTCAGGACTTCTGGAAGGCTTCAGTCCTTTACAGGCCATGTGCCTTCATATCTGTTGCTGATTTCAGCTCCTCCTACAAAGACAATAAGGAGACTGCCCATAAGTGTTAATCCAAGTCTCAGTGGACGTATCCAGAGTCATAGGTATCTTTGGATGCTGCTGTTTCCTACGTTTTCTGGATATGCTGATATGTAGCTGTTGAGTTTTTCATTGTTGGTCAATGCCTGAGAAGTTACTGTTTTGTGAAGAGGTGAAAGCTGAACCAAAGTATTCAGCATCAAAACACCTGAAAGGAACCATGATGATGGGAAGATGGTGCCACACCACAGTGACTTGAGGGCACAACCAGTTGTGTGCTGTGCACTTGAGAGGGTCAAGGACAACTGCACTGTACACAAGGGAAAGATGTTTGAGCCATATCTTAGTAGAGCATGGGTATAAGAATTAGACAAGTAATAAGAAGGAGAAAAACTGATGAGCCTCAGAAGCATTCCTTGTGGGTAGGCAGTGACTTGAACAGTACCTCTCAAAGTGTATAGTATCATAGATTCATATAATGGCTTAGGTTGGAAGGGACCTTAAAGATCATCTAATTCCAAACATCCTGCCATGGGCAGGGACAGTTTCCATTAGACTAGGTTGCTCAAGGCCTCATCCAACCTCGCCTTGAACACCTTCAGGGAAGGAGCATCCACAACCTCTCTGGGCAACCTGTTCCAGCGTCTCTTCTTATTTACCATCACAGTTAAATATTCCCAAAATTCTGAGACATTTTGGCTCTTAAATTTAACATGAGGAAGAACAAGCAGACAAAGTTGGTGAATGAAAATACAGTGAAAAAAAAAAGTGTATGAGAACCATTCTAGTAGTCCTCTGTGTTCCCCTAAGCAAAAGTGTCCTCCTCTGTTTGTGTCCTGAATAGAATCCAGTGTTCATCTCTCTGAGGAAGTCATTTTGTCATCCAGTTGAATAGTAAGACCCAAAACTGATATTAACAGTTATCAGAAGGTAAGAANCTGGAGGGTTCAAGGGCAGGTTGGACGAGGCCTTGAGTGACCTGTACTAGTGGGAGATGTCCCTGCCTATGTCAGGGGATTGGAACTAGCTGATCCTTGAGGTCCCTTCCAACCTTACCATTCTATGATTCTATAAGCAAGAGCTCTGCTGTAACCTGATCACTTGGTGCTTACTTGCTAAGCTGAGATTTTTACCAGTTGCATTTTTTTTCTGGGTAATGTTCATTAATGTAGTTATTTCGTTGTTGAATGACAGCATATTTTTATGCATTGCTGTTGCTTCTAGCTTCATTTTGAAAGGAAAGGTGATTTTCCTTGCCAGCAGTAGAGTTGTTGTGCTGTATGGTTTGTACTTCCAGAAATTCCTTCAGGGCTTCAGTTTGTATTTGAATTTTGGCTGGTTTGCAAGAATACAGGATCCAATCGATCCAGTCACGTTTTTAATTGAAAACATACATAGTTTGTATATATTAAAAAAAAAATCATTTTCATGAAAGGAAGAGCCTGTGGAAGTATGTTTGAGAATTCTTACCTACACCTGGGCATAGAAAAAGCTTAGGAAACAATTTTGTGTGTACCCATTGTGTATTTGTTTGTTTTTTATCAATGTACGTCAGAGGTCTGAACGCAAATAGAGCAGGCTGTGCAGGCTAATTAAATCAGTACCTCTGTGGAAGAACTTAGTTTCTGGAATTGCTCTTGTAAATCTGAGATATAAACAAAAACCTAGTTATTTTTATATCCTTTCCCTTTGCCTCTCGTACGTGATTCTGGAAGTTGGAGAGTTATATGTTTGTGCCTCTTTTTATAGCAGAATATTTGCGTGGCTGAATTTTTATTGAAGCATAATTCCTGGTTTCCTTAAAGCTGAGCAAGGCTACTGTACAGTGGGAGCACACATTAATTTGAGTTGCTGTGAAAGGCTGTTCATTTAAAACTGTCAAGGCAGCAAATTGTTCTCAAGTGTTTCTTCATTGAGTTGTTTGTTGCTTTTGTAGAAGTGGCTGCTTCAGCCACAGAAGGTAAATTGGGAGCTTTTCCTGAAAGAAGGCTGTGCAAAGAACAAACAGCATTACAGCCAGTGGGATCTTACTGTCTCTTCTTCTGCCCCTACCTACCTGGGAATGATGCAGTTGTCATTGCGTTTTTATTCTGTTTCATTTCACCTGTGTGCTGTGGTGAGCAGTCTCCAGAGGCTCCTTTTATCTGAGGTTGGCTTTAGTTTGTTCTTTCTTGGCTGATTTCTAGCTTCCTCATACAGCCTGCGAGCTCATTGTGCTTGTTCCTTTTACAATGCAGAATGCAAAGATACTGCCTCTCTTAAAAGTTTAGAGTCTAAATGGACTGTGCAGTTATGGATATGGCCCTTGCTCCCATTATATGTGAAACTCCAGCTCTTCAGAAGAAACCTATTTTCTAGTTAATTCAAATATAAGAATAAAATCTATCTGTGAGGAGTGCAGCTTCTGTGGTGTGAATAACCAGACCTACTTCTGTTGAAATGCAAAAACAAAACCCTTTTATTTTTAATAGCAAATTACTTTGAGAGCAGAGCCCAGAAGCATGGGATTTTTAGAAGTAAACTAGGCTTTTAAGGCTTCCTGTTCATTTTCATTGTGCTTACTCCTTCTTACCTCTCTCTTTTTTTTTTTTTTTTGTACTGTTCTCTGCAAAACCATTGAGACATGGCCCTTTTTTTCATAGTACTAATATAGTCTAGAGGGTTAGCACAGGTCTTTATGTTACAGATTGTTTCTAATATATTTTTTCTTTATAAACTAAGGGCAGGACTGTACACGAAATCTCTTGTTATTGTATTTGTGCTTTGTACTCATGTACTTGTTGACTGTTTTACAAGCCAGTAACGTAGTAGCCACAGGCTAGGAAGCTTGCCCAGAAATCTGGCATATTTAATTAGTGCTAGTAAACAAGAAGAGTTTCAAATTTAATTTTTCCTTCTTTAATTCCTATAAACCTCAAGCCATTTAAAACTTAATTTTGACACTAGTTTCGTTTATGCAGTTGGATAATACTAAAACAGTCCACAACCACAGATGGAATAGTCCCAGTCTATGCCAAGCAAAAAGGGAATAGAAGTTGTTTTGTTTTAATGGTATCTGAGGTTGCCATAAAATTGTAAATTATAATCTTCAGGTCATCCACCATCCATTTTCCTTTTATTTCTGTTAGGCTAAGCATTTCAGGATGAGGAAACTGTCCTACCATGGGTCTAGCCTTGTAAAGGAAAAGGATTGGTTTTGTTGCCGTTCTGGTCTTTGCACAAAGAGCTGCTTCTAAGAGCAAATTACAGAGGCATTTGAACTCTGTTACTTGCCATAGCCAATTTATTGCTTTGAGGCTGTGAGGTTTAACTTGCTACCCCAGGTGGCATAAGCCACAGAAGGTTCAATTGCTGTCTTCTCTCTTGCTTTTCAATACCAGCTTGTGATCAGTGGTGAAAAAGTTTCTCTGCTACTGCTTTTACTATTAGAGACCACTGAAGTTTAAATTCGTTGCTGAAACCACACTGTCTCCAGACAAGTAGTGTGCTGATGTCTCCTTATCACAGCAATAAAATGCTTGCTAATTTTGACCAAAACAAATGAGCAATATTGTATTAGCTGTGCAGACACCTTTTCCTTCAAGAACATTTTGTTTGTTTGGATTTTTCAAGTGAACAATGACTGTCTACTACTTGCTATAAAGGCAGCTCCCACCTACTGTCTGAGGTAAGTTAGCACAAACTGGGCTGTACAGAACAGCAGCCTTGTTTGCATGGATTTCCTAGTCAGTAGTAATGATCCCAGGGAAGGAATTTAACCTACTGCTTGAAGCACCATCTCACTGCCTTGAATTTGCCAGGATTTTCTTCTCTGCAATATTCTAATTGCTATATTGTCACTATTCAAAAAGGAGTGAAATTCCTCCTACCCAACCTTAAGCTGTTATTCAGGTCCTAGTAATAAGTGAAAGATGAGGATTTTTGGAAATTCATATCTGTCCTCAATGAAGTCTTCAGTTTTGTTGTTAGGTTTAATGCTGTAGTGCTCCAACTTGAATGTCCTCCCAAAAGCATGTTAGGTATAGGCTTACCTTCTTATAGTAATATGAAGCAACAACTTCTGCTATAGCAATTAACAAATCTGGAAATTTTAAATCATAAGTTATCTGACCACACTAATCCAGTGAGGTTGTAACCACTGCAACTACGTGTTTAAAAAAAATGTAGATTTGGACTTTGGGTGGATGTTAACCTCCTCTTGTGGTAATGACAAATTTGGTGTAGCTTGTGTTCATTCCTTTATTTTTCCTGATACTTACATTCATCATCCCATGGTTTTTCTAATGGGGTTTTGTAAAATGCCAGCTATTAAAAGAAGTAATCATAAAGTTATTCTGTTGAAAAGACAAGAGATGTCTGCAAGTAGCTTCAGTCTGAATTCAGTTCTGCTTTGGTTTGTAAATTCTGCTGTCACTCTGAAGAAACAATGCTACCTTTTCTAAACTCAAGGCTTTATTTTACTGAAGTTCTTGTTTGTTCTATCAAAATATTGGCTGATAAACTGAACAGGATAGGGTCTTATAAAATGTAAAAGAACACAAGTATCTCTGTGTTTCTTGTGTGATGTTCCTGTTACTTGAGGTATTCTTTCACTGCAGCTTTGGGCTGTACTCTAATGCTAATGATGTCCCAAGCCCTAACAGCTCTCCGTGTCCTGAAATCTTGTAGCTTAAGATTGACATTACCTAAATCCAGGCTGTCATGCCTCTAAAGATGTATCTGAATGCACAGGCTGAGTCATTACTTCAGTGTAGCCAAGTTGGGAAACCCCTGTTTTTCTGTATAGAAGCAAGATTCATCAAATCTGACAGCTAATACCTTAGTGTAGTTTCCCCTGCAATGTTTTTTTTCCTTCTATGTACCCATTCAGCTTTGCTGAGATGCAGAGTAGCCTGTGTCCTGGCAGTCACTGCCAGACTGCCCTCTGCAGTGGCAGCAGAGGCAGGTTCTGTGCCAACTTTAATTTATGCATGAGATAAAGCTGTTTTCATTGCTTAGTTAAGTATTTGATACCTGGAGTTGTTGGGATCTTGTCAGGGTGAAGTGTGGTTCCTGTGTCACCAAATGCTAAAGTGTTCAGATTTCAGTGATGTTAAGATTTGAATAGATACAACTGTAAAAGCTTATTGTGAATCAGAAGTGAGGTAGAAGCAGTAGGTTCCAGTGGGAAATCAAAAGGCAGCACAGGTTAAAGCATCACCTGAAGAAGTTAGAGAGTCTCAATGATCATGAGCTAGAGATAATTCATGTAACAGTAGATGGAAATAAGCACTGCTAGATTTACTGCAGAAAGCATCCTACATGGGCTGGATTTGGTAGGTTTTGGTACTTTAAACCACAACACTTGACTTTTTCCCAACTTTGGTTTCAAAGCTCATGTTTTCTTGCTTTCTAGACTGTAAGTGTTGGATGGGAGCCAGATGCTGCTTTGTCTAATACATAACACGTATTGCTCTTTCTTCTCTTCTCTCTTCTATTCCTGATGATCTGTTGCTGGACACTTCTCAGATTGTTTTCCAGTCCCATGAAATTTAGCTGTTTTGAATATAAGTATCCTCTAAAGAAAGACTCACAACCATGCAGCTTCCATTATAAGAACCCATTTGCTTATCTAGTAAAGATCCTAGCAAAGGAAAGTGAGTGGTCAGGTATGGCCTCTGCACAGTAGCAGAGATTTTTCATTTTATTGAACTGGTGCTGTGCAAGTAAGTAATTTTTCATCAGGTACGTGGAAGGCTACTCACAATGGGAAACCCAAAGTTATATGTAACAACCTCAGTCCTGTTTCTGGACCCTGGAAAGTAAGAAATTAACCCCTGTAATGCTCATTTTGACTTTGTCTTTTTCACTTATGCTTTTACTTGCCATTTAAGGTTGCAGAAGGGAGGATTTCTTTTTGCCTGTTTTAGTAGTCCAAAAGTATGCCATTACCTTAAATCCCCAAATATTGTAGATCATAGATTCTAAGTAAAACTCACCTCACCTAGGAGATGCAGAAGGTGTTTGGAGCTTTATGAAGCAGCCACTCATGCTTCCAGGTGCCATTTTGTTTGCCTTTGAGTCTAGGCCAGTGACATAAAGAAATTGTGGCAGCCTTGCTGCATTTAAGCTGTGTATTGCTAGTGACCTACAGCTTTGACCTAGTATTCAGTTTCACTATTTCCCAGGCATTTACTGTAATTATTTGATTTAAGCAAATATATGATATATCTGCTGCTCAGCCCTTTGGGAGCTGATGTAGGAGGGATCAGCAGGAGCTGCTGTTCTGTAGTAGCCTTTGTATAATCCTCCAGCTACAGATGTTTGCTTAAATCTTGTTCTTCTTATGTCTTGTCATCCTTTCAGCCCTAGTGATCTTAGGGAACAATTTGCTAAGGTGAATTTCCACGATGCAGGAAGCAAAATAAGCTGAAAATTGGAAATGATTAGGGTCGCCAGGTGCAGACTTTTAGTCCTTTTTCCTTCTTTAGCAAAGAAAGCAGTTCCCAAAGCTTGATTAAATCTCTTAAATCACAGTTTAGCCAGCATAAGAAAAATAAGCTCAAATACCAGATTTGAACCAAGTGACTAAGCCATGTCCCGTTGTGTTGGAATTGAATTGGTTGTAGTGCACAATAATCTACTTTATTGTCATCCTGGCCTTAACTGTAGCATAAGATGATTACATTGAATGTGTATAATAATAAGGCTTACATTTTGTATATACTGCTTTAAATATTTTGGCAGACCATAGAAAGAACCTTTACGTGCAAGGCTTGATTAATCCTTTTCCTCTGTGTATAGAACAAGTAGCTGCCAGAGCTCAAGGGTAAAACCTATTAATAATGTCTCTGGCAGTCTTTGCCGTCCTTCACAGTGTATTCTCTTCTGTTCACACTCAACTCCATACTGATTATCATTTTGGTCTCTCTCTTTTGCTCTCCCAGTTTCAGCATAGCAGTTGGAGTATTCTAGCAAACTTGAATGTCGTATAAAAGTGTCTAGTATAAAATATTTGCATGAACTCTTCTTCC
Organism: Ramphastos sulfuratus; assembly: GCA_013399055.1. Classification (NCBI taxonomy): domain Eukaryota; kingdom Metazoa; phylum Chordata; class Aves; order Piciformes; family Ramphastidae; genus Ramphastos; species Ramphastos sulfuratus. Next base: position 9,308 of record WBNM01017739.1, on the reverse strand, counting down.
AGTGTCAGGGAGAGAAAATAGGGGCAGGAGTACTGTGGGGAGATCAGGCCCCTGTGTTATTTCCTACAGCTGTTAGCACTCAGTATGGCAGAGGAGACCCTTAGAAGGAAGTTTAGGGAAATGCTCTCCCCAGCAGCTGTGTCTGTGCTCCTGGCAAGATGCACCTGCATTCAGTGGTGTGGCCGTGCACCCCCAGGGAGTGCTCCTCCAGCTTGGGGTGGGAGAGGAATTACTGTTGTCCTCACTTTCATATGGGAGACTGAATCAGGGTGAAGAAAACCATTTTATATAAGGTGATCGGATGAGTTAGCTGCATAGCCACTGGCACCCTCACCATCCAGTGTTGAAGTCCCGAGAGATGTTCACAGCAAAGCACAATGTCGGTGCAATGTAGTGACTCTATGGGATGTGCCACGACCTTACTTTAGACCATTAATGACCTTAAAGAAACACTAATTCTGACTCCTAACCTGTACTCTTTGTACTAGAGTAAATTATTTAATCTTTGGGTTTCAAGGGAAGTTGGTTCCTTTACCAAAAAGTTTTCAGCATGTTTTTGTCAGAATGAAGTTTATAGTTTGCATTACAGTCTCATGGGTATGTTAATAATATAATACAACAAAGAAAAATGGCATGTGGTGAAGGCTTCAAATGAAAATATTTATTATTCAGAAGGCTTTCAAGCAACTTAGGTCACTATATCAATAAAACATTTTAATTTGGAAAGTGCTTTCCATTCCTGACATAGTGTCTCTTCAGAAGCAGTGACTGTGAGAGTGGATTGATGTGAAGTTACTAGAGGATGGATATTCAGCTGCAAATAAGTCGTGTGTCCCCTTTCTAGGTCCTCAGGGAGCCAAAGTGCATGTTGCTTTCCCATCTTCAAAACTGAAGGAAGAGAAACAGTGAGAGGGTGCCTCAGAGCAGGGAAACTGAGGTCAGGGTCACACACTGCATGCTGTAAGACACCTCATAGTATCATGTGCTGTCTTGAAATCCTTTTCCTCTCCACAGCACCGAGGTATTCCTCAGAGACAGAACTGAACCACCCTAGGAGCAGCATGCTGTAATTAAGCTCTGTTTCCCCCTCCTACGCAGCTCCCTAGCACAGCACAGGGGTGCTGGAGGTCCTGCAGCCACGGGGGCTTAGGGGGGTCTCAGCCTGAGCCACTCCAGCTGCTGCGGTTCAGCCCAGAGGTGGCAGCATTTCACTGGTGGGCAAAGGAGCCTGGGACACAGTGGGGACATTCATCTGGCTAAGTGCTTTGGGATCTTTTTGGCCGAAAACACTGTGTAAAAAAATTAAGGTCATAAGGTGTCTGGGATTTTTGAAGAGCCAATGCTAACAGTGTTCTTTTATTATTAGTGAGTTTACAGCCAAGAGCTGTCCCGTAAATGAGCAACGCNCCTCTTTTAAAAGTAGAAATGCCTGAGACATTAAAGGTGGTCTGGCAGTTTTTGCTGTGAGACTTCTCTTCACGTTGATTCGTATGCTGGCTTTGTATCAACATGAGAGCACCACCTCCATGCAGACAGTCCGGGGTCAGCAGCGTGTGTCTGAACTGCATGGCACGCTTCTCCACGCAGGAATACAGTACATAGTGTGAAGGATAGGAAGAATGTGGTAGACTGTTTGGCTGCACGAACTGTGTGAGCTACATGCAATTAATTAGAAAAGCAATGAGTACAGAATGCATAGTTTGCACTCGTTGTGCTGTTACTTGTTTACTTCTTTTGGAGGGATGATGAGGAAGATGGACTAATCCCCCCTAAGCCCCTGGTGGGTGTAATTCAGGTATTGGTTCAGGAGCCAGGTTAATAGCAGCTATGACTGGATTTTTATTGTGTCATTGCTCGGATTACTGTTAAAGTACAGACAGCCTCAGGTCCTTGAGCTTATTTAAAGACCTTCATATTTTCCATCAACAGCTGTATGAAGTTAAAGGGAGAGAGGCCATGGGATTTCTCTTTCTCAGCTAGTTTATTTGTGAGGTGGTGAGGTTAATGTGGCAATATCCCATGCTTAGTAGAGAGGCTTTTTGGCTTTGAGCATTGTGTGCGCTCCCTTCAGATTTATGATTTTGACCCCAGCCTGGCATTATCACACTGTCAGTGGGAGTGCAGGGCTGGTTTAAACCTCCAGCTCTTGGTGGTAATCTCTCTAAATTAGTTTACAGTTGAAACAATTGTCCATCTTTGCCTTTAAACAAGGGAAGTTTGCTCTATGAGTGGTTGATTTTCCTGAGGGAGGAAATCCTGAGGGAGGTTATCAGGGAGAGAAAAGCTCAGGGCTCCACTTTCAAAGCAATGCCATGTATGAAGCATGCATCAATCCTGTTAGTACTGCTTATTATTTCACAATGGCGTGTCAGGAATTACAGGCACAGACCTTTCTAAGGACTCTTGCAGACCTTTATGCACTCTCATCCTGAGTCAGGATTTTGTGGAATTACGTGCTAATAAAAGCTAATTTTACACATTAAATTGCATTCTTTGAAATTGCTCTTTTAATTGCTGATCTTTCCCTGACTTTTCCACAGATCTCCCCGAGCCTTCTCATTGGCGCATTTCTGCCAGGGAACCCTCCGTGCCTCATCATTAGGGCTAAAACCTGCCATCACTTAACATAACACACAGAGCTTACAACTGGGAGCAGCCCCCTCCCTTGGATGGGAGCACAGACAATAATAGACACTATAGTGGCAGCACCAATGGGAGTTTTACCATGTATTTTAATGACTTGTGCTTGATTACGTTTGCTAGATTGAACTGAAGTTCATTTAGTAATTGGTATGATTCTTAGAGGAGTTCCATTTGACATTCCTTGCTCATTAAAGAGCTCCAACAGTGGCTGTTATGACTTTCATCTCAACGGTGACCCTCTCAGATATATAACCATTCTTTCTCTTTTGATAAACCACCCAACCCAGCATTCATTAACACTTAACCATCTGCAGCCAGCCCCTCCTCATACCTTGTCCCTTGCTTTGATGATATAATTAAAAGCCTTCTGTATTATCTCCCTCAGAGCACTAAGTCTAGGTGCGTCAGCTCTCGGCACATGCATTGTTTGTTATTGGATGCTTTCTGTATCAGCTGTTCCTCATGATGGGCTCATTTTTCATATGTTGTAAAGATTAGCTGATGGAGTGGGAGATCAGAGGCATGAGAAGGGAGTGTGGCTTTCGATATTAGTAGCCAGATGCTCATTTGAAATGGTGATGGGGCTTGCTGTTATCTCTTAGATTATTTGGCTCCTTTGCTCTTACCTGAAGATAAACTGGTTTGAGCGCTAGTCAATGAAAATTAGCATCATCTTTAGTGGCTTGTTATGATAAAGTGCTCTTATCAGTCTGGTTTGGTGTGGCTATTCTCTCCTTGAGTCTGGTTTACAGAAATGACAGCTTTGTTTATGCATGTGCCCAAACTTGCCTGTTTGACCTTTGAAGCTGTGATTATAATATTAATCTATAGGACTATTCTGTTGCAAATCACTTAGGTGGTCTGTATTCCAGAGGATTTTCATTGTGGGACCTCCCTCTTGTCCAGCACAATGTTCTGTTATTGTTAGTATACTCTACATTGAAAGCTAATTCAGAGTGGTGTTTCAGTACATCTTGTTGTCTGGCTGGGGTTTTTTTTTGTGTGCAATGGAGCTGCAGTTAGGACAGCACCGTGCTACTGTCTGTAGCTTACACTGATTTTGTGTAACTTTGTTATAAAGTTGATCTTTGGTGTCCGATGGTGTAGCTAAATACTGTTACTCCAGCTTACAGGTGGGGAGACACTGTGAGAGCTGCACAGATACTGGCAACAGAACCACCATTTATTGGGGAGTTCCAATTTAAATTTTTTATGCTTGATGTCACACCCTGGCACCTTTCCCCTGCCTCTTGTTTAAGGGATGTTGCAATAGATCTTGAGTAGGGAGATAACCTGGCATTTTGACACTAAAGAAACTGTGTCCTGTTTGTCATCTTCAAGTTGAAAATCGTGAATTTTCTTCCTATTTTCCCCTCTCCTTCCCTGTTAATATCCTTTCTTTTTTTTTCTTCCCCCATATTTCTTGCCAAGTTCCATCATTTTGTTTGCCCAGCTTTCCTCCCTGCTTCACTTAATTCTGTTTGCCATTTTCACACATTTCAATAAACTCAGTATTCTTTATGAATACAGGTGAGCTCTTTTTTCTCAGAGAAGATATGAAAATCCCCCCTCCCCCTTACATAAATACACAAAATGTGGAAAACCATCCTCAGAATGCAGAGTAGGAGGGAGTCTGTTGATTTCTAATTGCAAGACATGATTAAAATTAGTGGATTCCCTATCTTTGCATAAGGAACGTTGCTATCTGGGCTGACTTCCACAGCAACATCTGGGCCACTGATAACATCAGTACTGAAGCATTGCTAGGTGAGCTCATGTTTTGTTAATGAAGTAATCCACTGAAAGTGCATATATAATTTTTTGGTACCACATACTTTACTGCAAAGTGTTGAACTATTACAGGAGCTTTCCTTTGCAAGTGAGACTTAAAGAATTTCATTGTAGTTAATAATATGCTTAACTTGAATGGCTTTGGTGTTACTAAATATTCAGTGTGCTAGTACTGGTTTGCTACATGTTGTGAGTGATCCTTCTGCTGAGCTAACTAAATAATAAAAAGTGATCATGATCACAAACCATCTGCCTTCATTGTGTTCTGGAGTAAGCAAACAAAGGTTGGAAGGAATATACTGGCAAGACATCTTCATTCAAAATTCATTATGAATTCCATGCATCAAAGGAGGAAAAAAAAATGTAGACAATTTCAGGTGTGGATTGAAATTTCTGTCCTTAATAGCCTGCAGACTGTGAGTGCAGTCAGAGATCTCAAACAGCCCAGTGCACTCCCTGCCTATTGCATTTTGTCTTTTTGAATCTTCAAGCTAAATATTCTTGTGGATTTTCTGTCCTGAGAACTAGGGGCAAATATCCAGACAGCCATAAAACTCTCAAATTAGGCTAAAGGTATGTGGAAAGGATAGTAATGATGGCATAAAATACTTAGCTGCTTTGAGATGGGTTCCAAAAAGAGCTGCCACTATCTGGGAACACAGAATGCATAAAGAGAAGTTAAAAACAAAACAAACAAATAAACAAAAACCAAAACAAACAAAAAACCCAAAACAAAAAAAAAAAACAAACCAAAAAAACCCCCCCAAACCTTTATGATTTAAAACTTTTCTTCAAATATTAAAGCTATTGGACATTTTTGAGTTTCTGAAATAATTAGCCTGCCACTGATCTGAAAGCAAAGACCTCTGTGTTTGCTGTTGTTTGGCTACTGAAGAGCATTAGTTGTACTGACGTTTTCTGTCTTGCTGGGCTGGGTAAGTAAATGCTTCATTATTGAGCTGTGGCGGTCATTTGTAATGTGTAGTGTAGGAAAGATGAGCAGACCCTATCTCCTTGCCCTATTCCCCTCCAGGAAGTGTTGGAAAAAATACAGTAGTGGTGCAGTGTTTGCTAGCAGAACATGCACAGCCTTGCATATTAAGGCAGGCACTTAGCCAGCAGCTTTGAATTATTGTACCCTGACATTACCCACTGTAACTTTTAGCACTCTGGGCCCATTACTTTGGCTTGCTGCCCAGTAATGTGCAATTTCCACTTACATAAGAAGATGTAGCTGGAGTAATGACTCCTTGGAGGAGGTGTTTTCTTTTGCAGCAAATCAGCCCAGGGCCAGCAGGTGTAATTTTATAGACACAGCCCAATAATGGCACCCTGCACTATTCTCCTCTGTTAATCTAGCAGTAGGTGGAAAGGAACAGATCTGCCTTTGCACACTTTTCGCTATCCACTGACTTATTTGCAAAGTCAAGCTTGTGTAAATGGCATGCACAGCTCCATGATTTTCCATTTTTTTTTTCCCCTCTTCTCTTTTCCAGGCACCCTAGAATGCACATCAGAACAGGGTTGATGGATGCCCACCTCTACTGTTTGAAGAAATATGTGGTAGACTTCCTCGTAGAAAATAGGTAAGAAACCAAACAACATACAAGATATTATCAGGTGTTTGCACTGACATATAGTGCAGCCAGAGTTTTTAATGGAAAATTTGTTTCATTAAATTGGCTAATATAAAATAGAATTTTTTTTTAATACTTTCAAAATCCTTTAACTACACTAAAAGGAATGTAAAGGATCATGTCTGAGTTTGTTATTCAGACCTTAAAAAAAAAAATCTAGGAACAGCATGAGTGAAAACTGAATTTTTTTTGTCTCTCTTCTGCATCTCTTGTTTTCCTAATGTATCTGTGCTTTTTTTGGCTGCTTATTTCACCAGGGCTCCCCTATTGTTAGGGCTGTGAATACATTTCTGACCTTTGATTTCCCCCACCACAGTCTGATTTGGCCTTTGCAATCACCTTTTCTCTCCCCCTTCACATCCACCACCACTGCAGGTGGGCTATCTCTGTAGCATCCTATGTTTTTAGCTTGTGATGTTCCTCTGTCAAAACTCTGAGACCACCCACTGAGAGTAAGACAAACATCCTTTTATGGAAGCGGAGAAGGATCTTAGCTATAATATTTCATGAAAAAGACCACAAAAAAAAACAAAACCAAAACGTGTTTATACTTAAAAAACAAACAAATGAACCCCACCCCCACCTCACAGTAAGTAGAAGAGTTTTGGAATGATGTCCTATTCCTAGATTTTCCGTAGTGCTCTCATGCCCTTTACATACATTGAATGCTCCCTGAGTTCTCAGGAGTTTTTCCTCTCCTTTTAAGAAGAAAGATAAAGCAGCTGACTTCAGTGTTGTGTTCATAGTGCTTTTCCTTAGCACATAAACTGACATGTGAAAAAACATTGAGGGGATTTGTGTGTGGCAGTCTTGACCGTATACAAATCTGGTGATGCAGCTGGTTACATGATTGAAGAAGCTCTTCCAGAATAAGGTTCTGTGAGTGAGTTTAAAAAAGTGGAAAATCTGTGTTAACCCCCAGGGCAGTTTCTTGCCATACATAAGAATAAAGCTTATCCAATGCTGTGACTGGCACGTGGGGGTATTGTACAAGTCATTTTTGTTACCATTTGTGTATGGGAGAATGTCTGAAAAGTGAGAAAGCTTCAGGAGTAGCAAGTGATTTAAAGCTGGAATAAGCCATTTATTCAGTGTATTTTAGAAAGCAAATGCCAGTTTGGACTTCCTTGTATTTCCTGTGGTAGTTTTGTATCTTTCTTTTGTGATTATACAGCACATAGAACTTATTTCTTGAAATCCTAGCCATCCAGTTTTGCTGGGATGAGACAATTCTGAAACATTAAACATTTCACACCTTCAGTTCTTTTTTTCACTGGTATTTCATGCTGGTTTAAATTTAGATCATTAGATTTGCGGGAGAAAAACAGCCTCGGTCAGACACACCACAGCGCATGCGTGCCACAGTGACACCTCAAAGCACAAATGGTGGTGACTTCAGATCTCAAGGCTTTATGCTCTTTCCATTGAGACTAGTGAGATCTTTGGCTTTGTCAGCAACAGGATTTTACCTTGTATTAACCAACAGAGTAAAATCCACAGAGCAGATTTCTCCAGGTGCTCCCAGGCTGCCCCAGAACAAGTCTGCCTCTTTGCAAGTATGACCAGCTGGGTTTTTTTTGTCTTCCATAGAGAGATCATTTTCTGTCTTCATTATTTTATGAAGCTGTACTTCTTTTCTGTGACACCTCCACAACAAATACTTAATTACAGCAGCTAGACAGCATTCCTAAGACTCGACAGCAGCATCTGGCATACGAGTGGTAGGTAGCTGCTTTATTCACATGCTGCTTATTCAGTTAATTACTGAGAGTCAGTCACTAGTACTGTAACTGAGGAATGGGACTTTTACTGTGTGGAATAACTTGGGCTTTCAGGCTCCTGGCATTGGTGGGCATTTGCAGATTGTTTTTCTTCTCTGAGGTAGGGGAGGACAGTGCATACCAAAAGATCTTTCCATGTTTGGCAGCAGTACACCAGGACTTCTTAAAGACCCTGTGAAATATTTTTGCCTCAGAAGTCCTGACATCTACATAATTGTTTGGGTTTAAGAATTCTTTTTAATACTTTGTTTTTCAGTCTAGAGAGAATCTACAGTAAGATTTTGCCTCTCTGCAGTTCCGTACCAGGACTGGAGAAGCTCAGATGCCTTGTTTAAGTTGTGTGTGTTTAAAACTAACAGCAGGGACTGAAGTGAACAGTGAAGCTCTTGTACGGTGCCAGGAAGTGCTGACACAGTGTACTTCCTCAATATTACAATATTTACATTGTGTTAATATTTTAACAGCATGGTTTGATGGCAGGCAGAACACCTTTTTTTTTTTTTCTTCATTGTTTGTAGCTCAGCAAAGCATTTACTTTTCTTCTTTTTTTTTTTTTTCCAAATTTTATTTTGACATGCAACAGCACAAAAGATCCTGCCCAGCAGTAAAAATCTCAGATCCTACAACTAGCTGTAGCTCACTCTTCTGCAGAAGAAAGTTATGATTACTCCCAGGTCAAATAATTGCATGAAAGCTAATGTGGTTGTGTATGTGGCATCGGTTGCTTGAAATGGGATAAAAGTCCATTGAAGTCCCATCTTAGCTGCAAAGATGTGGCAAGAAAAAGCTCTCCCCAAGTGAAAGTAGTTTGTACTGCACCTGTAAGGGTAAATTGCATTCCTCCATTTTAATTGGATTAATGTCATGTTATTACTAGCAACTAATATGAAAATGGAGGTAAAAAAGAATGCGAAATAGCTAAACCTTTGTTCAAGTATGTGAATCTTGCTTTAGGATTTGGGACAACTTTGTTACATGACACTTCTGGGAAAAGGCTGAATTTATTGTTCAGCTCCAAAATGATAAAATCTTGGTATCACAACTTCATCAGCTCAGCCTCTGTTTTGCTTTGTGGTACTAGACAGCTCTCTGAATTTTCCTGTGCACTTGTTTCCTCTCTTGGGTGGGATTGTTTGGAGTATAATCAGTGCTTGTTTGGCAGCAATGAGAATCTACTATGGGAGAGGTCCAGATGCTGTTTGGTAGTCTGTAACTCAGTTTGTAGTCCTTCAATACACTTTTATGAACTATTTTTAAAGGACTGCATAGTAGATTGTTCTGCCTGAAGTGTTATTGCACTATAGCAAACCAAACGAATTCTTGACTTTTAAAAGCAAAGATTAGTGGTGCCTTTGAATAAAAGAAGAAAAGATCAGTTTATTAGAACCCCTTCAAATACATATTTCAGGGAGGAGGATGGGAACACTGTGTACAGTACTGTGTACGGTTCTGGAGC
>WBNM01017738.1:6647-17143 GCA_013399055.1 Ramphastos sulfuratus | reverse complement strand
GCCACTGACGGCTACCGACAGCAACCCCGCAACGAGCCTTGGGTACTGTCAGACAATACCTCTTACGAGTAAATACCAAAGCCTCTGGTAATTCTTGATTGCCTTCTGCCATAAGCAGAGAGGTGCTCCTTGGGTCCATCTAGGGAGCAAGCAGCGTACTGGCCACAAGCGCTATACTGACCGCAAACCTTCTCTTTTCCAGTTTGGATCGAGTTCAGTTAATGTATATATTTAATAGTTATTTCCAGATCCTGTTATAACCTATACATAGTTTCCATGATGTTGCAAAGAGCCTGTTATTATTATTAAATGGTGGTCGGGGTGGTGAGAGTTCCGATTATTTAATATTAATAAACTATATATTAGTATTTTTATAATATCGTCTCGCAGTAGCTAATTATCCCTTCCGTGACAGTAACACCGACCTGTCTTGTCAGCCTTTCAGTCCTCTGGTTCTGTCGATAGCCTTTATATAGGATTGAGTCTGGAGCTGGTTCCCATGCAACCACCACCCACACTCCTCCCTCTTGTTTTGGAAAGGAAGAACTATCCTGGGCTCTGCTCAGGGCATTTCAGCAGGACAGAGGCCAGTTGTCCCCGTAAGATCTTGTAGCCCAGCTGAGGCAATTCAGTGCTGGAGGTCAAGTGACAAAGCATTTCAGAGTATTTCCTCTTTGTTTGGGGGTTGCTTTGGGTTTGGTGTTGGGTTTTGTGGTGGTTCTCATTTGTGTGTAGTTCACTGGTTTATTTTTGTGTGTGTGACGTTGGTTGGTTGACTTGTTGTTGTTCTGTTTTGCTTTGCTTTGGAGCTGCATGAATGCATGCTAGGGCTGTTCTTTCAGGCAGGTCTTTTTAACATAGGCTACTTTGTGGATAAAACTTCCTTGCAGGATTTGATGAGACAAAGCATAGAACACCTCTGTAAGAGGAGCTAATTGTTCTCTTAGTTTCACTCTCCCAAAGGAGGCATTAGTGCTTACCCTGAAGTGTCTGTGGCTGAATTCCTTTGTGCTTACCCTAAAGTGTCTGTGGCTGAATTCCTTTAGACTTCAAAAAGATGTTTCTCTTCTCCAAGTCTTGCTTTATCATTTCATTGTAGTTGATGCCTTGATTTCTCTCCTGTCTGCCCACTTACCTGTCTTCAGTTTGCTGTTCTTTCTCTCAGTAGCAAAGAAACTACTTTTGTGTGCTGGAATTTCAAAATATGCATGTACCTGAAAGTATTCCCTGCTCTATCTGGAAATGAAATTTTAATACATGGAGCCATAGTGATTTAGTATTAACATCAAGCTGAGTGAGGCTATGGAGCACTAACATAAGCTTTAGATGTCTGGAAAATGCATACTTCTCTGTTTTCCAGTTCTCTACATCATCCCAAAATGTGTACCTGTAATTTCACTGTGATGTCAAAAAAAGCCATTTTTAGCTCTTCTTGCCTGGCTGTCAGTCCAGAGCTTAGTAATTCTGTAGACAGACCATAAAGAACCTCTATGTGGACTTGTAAAATTTTAGAAGGCAAAAACTGGTGTGCTGGGTGTGGCCAGGAGGGCCAGTGCTGTTCTGGGGTGTATTAGAAGGGCTGTGGTTAGTAGGTCGAGAGAGGTTCTCTTGAGGGCCCCTGTGCTCTGCTCTGGTGAGGCTGCATCTGGAGTACTGTGTCCAGTTCTGGACCCCCCAGTTCAAGAGGGACAAAGAACTGCTCGACAGAATCCAGTGCAGAGCCACAGAGATGATGAAGGGAATGGAACATCTCTGTTAAGAGGAGAGCCTGAGGGAGCTGGGGCTGTGCTGCTGGGAGAAGAGGAGACTGAGAGGTGACCTCATCAATATTCATAAAGATGTGCAGGGTGAGTGCCAGGAGGCTGGAGCCAGGCTCTGCTGGGTGATGCCTGATGACAGGCCAAGGGGCAGTGGGTGGAAGCTGAGGCATAGGAAGTTCTATGGAAACAAAAGGAAAAAAAAAATTCCCTGTAAGTGTGACAGAAAACTGGAACAGGTTGTCCAGGGGGGTTGAACATCTCTGGAGATATTCAAAACCTTCCTGGATGTATTCCTTTGTGATCTGGTCTAGGTGATGCTGCTGTGGCAGGGGGGGTTGGACTGGATGAGCTTTGGAGGTCCCTTCCAGCCCCTGACATTCTGTGCTTCTTGTCAGATCACAGCCTTGATCTTCAGGAGAGGGGTGCTTGTGTGTACAGAATGCAAGTCCTGGATTCCTGTATATCTGTGCTAAGTGTTCTGATAAGTAAGTGTAGGATTAGTGAACAACATCTCATACAGCATGCCTTTTATTTTGTCAAATAAATCACGTTCTCCAAATCAATATTGCTGGAGGTGCTGTGCTGTACCTTTCATAGGGTAGAATAGAGGTATCTGTAAAAGACTTTTGTGCTTCCTTAATCTTGGTGGGACCAGAGAGCTCCCAGGCATAATTTAGGCACTTCTGAGAATCTCATTTAATTTAATTATGACCGTCTTGTTAATTTCTGCAGCAGAATAAGAAATCTTTGCAATATTACACTGGGGCATGTGCCCAGGTCTGATGTATCCTTGAAGGTTGTGTTTCTACCCCAAAATTGTTCTCTTACTGTACCAAAACCACCGATGAGCCAAATGAGCAGTTTGCAAACCACAGATTTTAAATACCAGAACTGGTTGGGTTGTACTTTACCTTTCCCTCCTTGTCTGTGGCTGTGTAACTCGAGCTGGAATAACCAAGTGACTGAGGTCTTACTAATGTGTCAGTTATATTTGTTTGATAACTAAAGTGAAGATAACGTGTAGGGTGATGGTTTCACCAAGAGGAGAATGACCACCAGCAATGCATAGCACCAAAGAGATGCCGAATCAGCAAACTGAACACACCAGGAAGCAAATCTGTGCCTGTGTGGAGCATTTACACCAGAGGCAAGCCCCAACACAGCTGTAAATATGACCTTAGAACTGTTTTACAGAGCCACATTAAGCATATGGTGTGAAATAACTGAGAAGGCTCAGTTTTCCAGCAGCTACCATGACTAGAAAGTCCTCACAATCAATAGGGATCCAGTGACATTTCTTGCTCTCTTTCAACCTTTGTTAAGAAAATTGGACCAAACATTAATTAGAAACATCCTCAGATCAATTATTATTATTTTAACAATTTGAGGTACCATAAAAAATTACCAGAAAACACTACTTTTTCTTAAGAGTGTTTTCTTTGAATGTGTTTGATTTGTGGTTTGAATTTGGGGTGGTTTGGGGTTTATTTATTTGGAGTGGGAAGAGGGTTGAGCTTTGGGATTTTGTAAGTGCTCAGCCTCACACTAACACATTTCAGTAGGAGCAGCAATAGGTTGGCATAAAGAGCTTCTAAAAATCTCATGTTCTGTCTAGCATAAAGTTTCTTGGGTGCAAATGGTGTGACACAGAATGCTTTTTCTCATCATAGAGATTCCCTTCCTTCCCAACTTGGTCATTTGCTCTGTTTTTATGGGTCTCTGCAAAAAAACCCAAAAATGAAGCAGAGGGAATTAGTGTGTGTGTGTGTGTGAACATCATTTCGTGTGGAAGTATAATTTTGAAACCTCACAAGTAGGGAGCATGATTTTGTTTCATGGGAATTGGGTTTTCAGTTGATATATCTAAAGGAAGAAGTGGGTTTTTTCCCTCATAGATGGAACAGCAAGATAGAGTCATAGAGCCAAGCAGGTTGGAAGACACCTCCAAGCTCATCCAGCCCAACCTATCACCCAGCCCTAGCCAATCAACTAGACCATGGCACTAAGTGCCCCACCCAGGCTTTTCTTGAACACCTCCAGGGGTGACAGCTCCACCACCTCCCCGGGCAGCCCATTCCAATGCCAATCTCTCTGTCAAGAACTTCCTATAGAATCAGCATTACTTTTGCATCCAGCTCTGGAGCCCTCAACACATGGACCTAGACCTGATGGATCAGGACCATGGGAATGATTGTAGAATCATAGAATGGTAAGGTTGGAAGGGACTTCAAGGATCATCTAGTTCCAGCCCCCTGCCATGGGCAGGGGCACCTTCCACTAGTACAGCTCACTCAAGGCCTCCTCCAACCTGGCCTTGAACACCTCCAGGGAGGGAGCAGCCACAACCTCCCTGGGCAACCTGTGCCAGTGTCTCACCACCCTCACTGCAAACAACTTCCTCCTAACATCCAGTCTAAGTCTTCCCTTTGACAGTTCAAACCCATTGCCCCTTGTCCTGGCATTGCAAGACCTTGTCAATAGTCCCTCCCCAGCCTTCCTGTAGCCCCCTTCAGATCCTGGAAGGCTACTCTAAGGTCTCCTGGAAGCCTTCTCTTCTTCAGACCGCAGAGTCCCCACTCTCTCAGTCTGTCCTCATAGGAGAGCTGCTGCAGCCCTCTCAGCATCTTCGTGGCCCTCCTCTGGACCTGCTCCAACACTTCCATGATCAGGGACTGAAGCACCTCTGCTGTGAGTACAGGCTGAGGGAGCTGGAGTTGTTCAGCCTGGAGAAGAAAAGGCTATGGGGAGGCCTAATGGTGGCATTCCAGTGCTTGAAGGAAACCTACAAGAAGGGTGGAGAGGGACTTTTTAAAAAGGCCTGTAGTGATAGGGAGAGGGGTAATGGTCTGAAGTGAGAAAAGAGTAGGTTTAGATTGGATGTTAGGAACAGGTTCTTAACCATGAAGGTAGTGGAACACTGCAACAGGTTGCCCGAGGAGATAGTTTAGATCCCATCCCTGGAGATACTCAAGGTGAGGCTCGACGAGGCTGATCTAGTTGAGGGTGTCCCTGGAGGAGGGTTGGACTAGATGACCTTTGGATGTCCCTTCCAAATTAACCATTCTATGATTATTATAGAATAATAAAATGATTAAGGTTGGAAAAGCCCTCCTGAGAATTTAACCTTTAAGTGAGTAGATTCTTGTGTTGGAGTTGGAAGATTTACCTTGATTTTTTTTGTTGGTTTTTTTGGTTGCTTGTTTTTGTTGGGGTGTTTTGTTTGGGTTTTTTTTTAGTGTGTTGGGGTTTTTTTTTGTTTGCTTGGGTTTTTTGGTAGCAAACTTCATGCTCTAAAAAATTAAGCTAACAGTATTTGTAAAACCCAACTCGCTTTGAAAGTCCAACTGTAGAAATAGAACAGCTCAGAGGGTCCTTGGAGACCTTCCAACATACCCATCAAATAAAGCTTTTATTCTTCTTAAAGCAGCTGTTAGGATGCAAAGAGAAACATGATGTGTTAGGATGCTGATTAAAGCAGTAATCTAGTGTCTGCTTTATTCAGTGTATGAAGATGTGCTGATGAAAGAGTGAGAAGCAGTTCAATTACTGCCTCAGGTTAACAAACCTGCAATCAGGGCTTTTTTCCCCCCCCACCCCTCTAGTAGCTGTTTCTTCTCAAACTCCTTGAACAACTTTATTTTAGTTTAACCAGATGTTTAATGATTTTAGTTTAATCACTGCTAGATGCTCAGCAACAAGGGATTGAAGTGTTTGAAGGCCTGACCTTGAATTCTTAGAATCACTGATTTTGATACCAACTTGACGTGTGGGGAATGATAATTCTGTTGTTAATTAGGATTGCTTTAGCATCTGTGAACCACAGTAAGTCTTTAAAAGTTGATTGCATTTTACACAAGTACAGTAATCTGTCCAAATGTATGAAATTGCAGGCTCATAGCTACAGATGTTTTAATTTAGTATAATATGTCAAACAGTTCTGAGGTCTTCCTTTATGTAGATTTCACTGCTGCTGTAGCTGTGGGGTTTGTGCTGATTGCTAAGTAAAAAGCTGTCCTTACTTAGATATTCTGTAACAGTATTTGTGGGGCTGTTTTTTTATGCAGCTACTATTTTTAATCCACATCAATATTATAAATGTAGCCTTCTGACTTCTCTCAGAAGTGATTTCTTTCAGAAGTCTCATAGAAAATAGATGAATCTTTTCATTCCAGAGCTTTTCACGTGCTTGTTACTTTCTTTACATATGTGGATTAGCTGCTAATAATAGAGGAATTTTCTATCTTCAGGTCAGCAGAGGTCTGCATTCCTGCGTTACCTGCTCTAGGTGATCCTGCCCTGGCAGGGAGGATGGATGCACGCAGAGAGTGGTGATCAAAGGCACAATGTCCATCTGGAGACCAGTGCCAGGTGGTGTCCCCCAAGGGTGAGTGCTGGGACCAGTCCTGTTTGACATCTGTGTCAGTGATTTGGACAGAGGAATCAGTGCACCCTCAGCAAGTTTGCAGCTGGCACCAAGCTGTGTGGCACAGTCGACTTGCTAGAGGGCAGGGATCCATCCAGAGGGACCTGAACAGGCTGCAGACGTGGANGGCTACAGGAAGGCTGGGGAGGGACTGTTTATAAGATCTTGCAATGACAGGACAAGGGGCAATGGGTTTAAACTGGCAGAGGGGAGATTTAGACTGGATGCTGGAGGAAGTTCTTTCCAGTGAGGGTGGTGAGACACTGGCACAGGTTGCCCAGGGAGGTTGTGGCTGTTCCCTCCCTGCAGGTGTTCAAGGCCAGGTTGGATGAGGCCTTGAGTGAGCTGTCCTAGTGGGAGGTGTCCCTGCCTATGGCAGGGGGTTGGAACTAGATGATCCTTGAGGTCCCTTCCAACCTTACCGTTCTATGATTCTAAGTTAGATTCTATTGGAATGATGGAAATGGAGAAGGAGAGACCTAGTTCAGTCTATAGCACTCCTATCACTGGGGATCTGATTTAAAGGTTTTGTGAGTTACTTGAGAGACTCTACCCTATTTGATTCATTGAAGTTAACTCTATGATGTGAACTTGCCTGGAATTAAATATTTGTGGTTTACCAAATAGCTAATAGTGTTGCTTCTGAACTGGCTGTATCTGCACATCTGCTAGGGACTTTCAGTCATGGTTCAAAGCCTTTTACTGTTGGTGATTGATTCTTACAGTCTGTCATACCCTAAGAACAGAAAAGATCAGGACTAAGGAATGTATCAAGTTAGGGTTTAGGACAGTTGTCAGAATTCAGGCATCATCTCTCATCCTGAGAGTAATAATAGTGTTCAACATCTTCAAATTCTTCTCTCATGAAAGTCAGTTCTTGACTGCCAGCATCTGTAGTCTGAAGCTGCTCTGAAGTACAAAAATACGTAGAAAGCCTTTTGGTAGGGAAGCCACAGACAGTCATTTTATGCTTGATTCTTCCTAGCAGACAGAGTAGTCTTAGTAATGATTACTCATTTGGACAGGTGTATTTTGCTTCTCATTAACTCCCAATCTGAGACAATTTAAGTTGTGGCAGAGGCAGATGGGAATCTGCCATTTCTTTAACTGGGATTGAGTTGGTCTGTGGTGGGATTTTTTTCTGTTGGTGCTGTCAGCCAGGTCATAGAATCATAGAATGGTAAGAGTGGAAGGGACCTCAAGGATCATCTAGTTCCAACCCCCTGCCATAGGCAGGGACACCTCCCACTAGGACAGCTCACTCAAGGCCTTGTCTGACCTGGCCTTGAACACCTCCAGGGAGGGAGCAGCCACAACCTCCCTGGGCAACCTGTGCCAGTGTCTCACCACCCTCACTGCAAACAACTTCCTCCTAACATCCAGTCTAAATCTCCCCTCTGCCACTTCAAACCCATTGCCCCTTGTCCTGGCATTGCAAGACCTTGTCAATAGTCCCTCCCCAGCCTTCCTGTAGCCCCCTTCAGATACTGGAAGGCTACTCTAAGGTCTCCTGGAAGCCTTCTCTTCTCCAGGCTGCAGAGCCCCAACTCTCTCAGCCTGTCCTCACAGCAGAGCTGCTGCAGCCCTCTCAGCATCTTGGTGGCCTCCTCTGGACCCGCTCCAACACTTCCATGTCCTTCCTGTGCTGGGGGCTCCAGAACTGCACACAGGACTGCAGCTGGGGTCTGAGGAGAGCAGAGCAAAGGGGCAGAATCCCCTCCCTTGCCCTGCTGCCCACACTGCTCTTGCTGCAGCCCAGCACACAGTTGCTGTCTGGGCTGCACTCACACTGCAGCCTCATCTTGAGCTTTTCATCACCCCAGACCCCCAGGGCCTGTTCCTCAGGGCTGCTCTCAGCCATTCCCCACCCAGCCTGGAGTTGTGCTTGGGATTGTGCCTACCCAGCTGCAGGACCTTACACTTGGCCTTGTTGAATGTCATGAGGTTGGCCTGGGCACACCTCTGCAGCCTGTCCAGGTCCCTCTGGATGGATCCCTGCCCTCTAGCAAGTCGACTGTGCCACACAGCTTGGTGTCATCTGCAAACTTGCTGAGGCTGCACTGATTCCTCTGTCCATGTCACTGACAAAGATGTCAAACAGCACTGGTGCCTGCACTGACCCCTGAGGGACACCACTTGGCACTGGTCTCCAGGTGGGCATTGTGCCCTTGATCACCACTCTCTGTGTGCCACCATCCAGCCAATTCCTTACCCAGCAGTGCTCCGCCGATCCACTCCATGTTTTTCCAGCTTGGTGACCAGGATGCCATGTGGGACAGAGTCAAATGCCTTCTGATTTAACAGAAACACAAAATACAAAATTTCCTGGGCCGTGAAATGATGCAGCACAGGCAGACACTCTGATGTTGTGTTCTATTTTGGTTGGAGGTCAGAAGTTGGGAAATATGGCAGTGAGGTTGTTTAATGTAATAGAAACTAACATGCAGATTTCCTAAGACTCAACGAATTGCTTGCAGCAAAGTGAGCAATGCAGCTCCTGTTTTCAAGGATGCTGGCAGCAGAAGCAGTCCAGCGTAGGAAGTCAGACAAGTGCTGCTTTATTATCGCTCAATCCAGACTGTGTTGGAATTTCATTTATAGATGGAACATATTTTCCCTGCAGTGATAGATTTTTGTATGAAATGCTGTTGATACTTGTGGCAAACAACTTAGAATGCAGCCCTGTTCAAAGCAGACTATCTGAAAAAGGCTTAAAAGGAGAAGAAGCTGACTGTGGCTGATAGAAATGGTTTTGCTTTGTGCATTTACCTTTTGTTTCCTTAACAGAAATGTGCTTATTTTGAAGATTAATTTACTTTGCTTGCTTTAGACTTTCAAGATTTATCTGGATGTGTTCCTGTGTGACCTGGCCTAGGTGATCCTGCTTTGGCAGGCAGGGTGGAGTCAATGATCTAATAAATGTCTATAAATATCTGAGGCCTGGGAGTCAGGAAGGAAGGGATAGGAACAGCCTCCGCTCACTTGTGCCCTGGGATAGGACAAGGGACATTGGATAGAACAACAGCACAGGAAGTTCCACCTCGACATAAGGAAGATCTTCTTCACTGTGTCCCAGAGCACTGGCACAGACTCCCCAGAGAGGTTGTGGAGCCTCCTTCTCTGGAGCCTTTCTAGCCCTGTCTGGATGTATTCTTGTGTGGCCTGTGTATGATCTGCTCTGGAGGACTCAAAGATCTCCAGAGGTCCCTTCCAACCTCTAACATCCTGTGATCCTGTGATCTCTAGAGGTCCCTTCCAACCCTTAACATTCTATGATTCCACGAAAAGCAGCACTTATTTATTATCTAACGTTAATCAAGTTTGAGTTGATACTCAAGTCTAACTCTCAGTTGATCTTCAAGTCTGGGTAAATTATTTTAAGTTGCAAAGGTAAAAACTCTGTGTAGAGATTCCAAATTAATAACCCTAATGTTTAAACCAATGTCAGCTCATACTGAGCTTTGTATTTTCATACAGGAATAAAAAATATGAGGAAATGAGGGATTAAAATACCTGAAATCAACAGGAATTGTTTTGATAATGATTCAGAAAGAATCTTGTGTACCAAGGGTACCTATAGAGTGCCCATCCTGTTTCTCTCTAGCCTTGGCAAAATGAAGTGGCTGGGTGAAAATCTTTGCTCAGTGTGGATGTAAACACTGTCTGCAAATGGATTACACCTAAATAGTGGAGAGAAAGAACCATAGAATAGTCCAGGTTGGAAGGAATCTCCAAAGGTCATCTAGTCCAAGCCCTGCTTCAGTTAGCAGGGACATCCTTAACTACATAGAATCATAGAATGGTAAGGTTGGAAGGGATCTCAAAGATCATCCAGTTCCAACCCCCTGCCATAGGCAGGGACACCTCCCACTAGTACAGGTCACTCAAGGCCTCATCCAACCTGGCCTTGAACACCTCCAGGGAGGGAGCAACCACAACCTCCCTGGGCAACCTGTGCCAGTGTCTTAACCACCCTCACTAGAAAGAACTTCCTCCTAACATCCAGTCTAAATCTTCCCTCTTCCAGTTTAAACCCATTGCCCCTTGTCCTGTCATTACAAGTCCTTGTAAATAATCCCTCCCCAGCTTTCCTGTAGGCCCCCTTCAGATACTGGAAGGCTACTCTAAGGTCTCCTGGAAGCCTTCTCTTCTCCAGGCTGCAGAGCCCCAACTCTTTCAGCCTGTCCTCATAGAAGAGCTACTGCAGACCTCTGAGCATCTTCGTGACCTCCTCTGGACCCACTCCAACAGTTCCATGTCCTTCCTGTGCTGGGGTCTCCAGAACTGCACACAGGACTCCAGATGGGGTCTGA
>WBNM01017737.1:0-24789 GCA_013399055.1 Ramphastos sulfuratus | reverse complement strand
CTTGTGACAGGGTGAGAGGGCATGGCCTGGAGCTGTGCCAGGGGAGGGGTAGGTTGGGTGTTAGGAAGCACTTCCCCAGGGTTAGGTTGGATGTTAGGAAGCACTTCCCCAGGGTTAGGTTGGGTGTTAGGAAGCACTTCCCCAGGGTTATGTTGGATGTTAGGAAGCAATTCCTGATGGAAAGGGTCATTAGGCACTGGAATGTGCTGCCCAGGGAGGTGGTGGAGTCACCATCCCTGGAGGTGTTTAAGGGCAGCTTGGCTGTGGCACTCAGTGCCATGGGCTGGTCCATGTGGTGCTGTTAGGCCACAGGCTGGGCTGGATGATCTCAGAGGTCTGTGCCAGCCTCAGTGGGTCTGTGGCTGTAATTGTAGAATCAGAAGGTTGGAAGGGACCTCCAAAGGTCATCTAGTCCAACCACTCTGCAGTCAGCAGGGTTGTTTCCTTCCTAACATCCAGTTTCAATCTCCCCTCTGTCAGTTTAAACCCATTCCTCCTCCTCCTCCTCCTGTCATCATAAGCCCTTGTCAATAGTCCCTCCACAGCCCTCCTCTAGCCCCCTTCAGATCCTGCAAGGCCACTCCAAGGTCTCCTGGCAGCCTTCTCTTCTCCAGGCTGCAGAGCCCCAACTCTCTCAGCCTGTCCTCACAGCAGAGCTGCTGCAGCCCTCTCAGCATCTTGGTGGCCTCCTCTGCACTGGCTCCAACACTTCCATGTCCTTCCTGTGCTGGGGGCTCCAGAACTGCACGAGAGTTGGAACAGAAGAGCTTGAAAGCTTCCAACCCAAACCACTCTATGAATCTCTCCTGTGTTTCTGTCAGTCCCCACCAGTGGAGTCTGTGGGCTGTGCAGGACACACTTGGGAAGCATCATTTAGCCCTTGAGGTGGCAGCCCTAACAGGAAAAGCTGAGGCTGGGAGCAATGGGTTCTAGTAAATGAAATGCCTTCTCATGACTCAAACAGTTCATCTCTCAGCAAGTGACAACCCAAAAGCTCTGCTCCAGATGGAGAATGTCAAGCTCCTTGTATGGTAATTAATCTAAACCAAACTTCCAGCTAATTTAATGAGTCATACTTCACAGAGCAGTGTCAGTAAGGACCAAAACATTGGCTAAGATCTGTGGGGAACCTTACATCAGAGAAAACTAATGCCATTAGCACCTCAGGAGCACTGCTACAGAGAAGAGCAGCACTGGAAGTCAGTCCAAAGCAAATGTCAGCTTCTCAGCTGCTGTGACTGAGTGCTTGCTGTGTAGGAACATGAGTCACACAATGTTTGCAGTGCCTTCTGAGCAGTGACGCCACTCAGTGTCATGGACAAGAGGAAATGGCCTCGAGTTGCACCACAGGCAGTTTACATTGGGTATCAGGAAGAACTTCACTGAAAGGGTCCTCAGGCACTGGAACAGGCTGCCCAGGGCAGTGGCTGGGTCCCCATTCCTGGAGTTAGTGAAGAGGTGTGTAGACACAGTGCTTAGGGCTGTGGTTTAGTCAGCGTTAGGTCAGTGATTGGATTCTATGATCATGGAACCATAGAATGGGAAGGTTGGAAGGGATCTCAAAGATCATCCAGTTCCAACCCCCTGCCATAGGCAGGGACACCTCCTCCTAGCACAGGTCACTCAAGGCCTCCTCCAGCCTGGTCCTGAACACCTGCAGGGAGGTTGTGGAGCACAGAAGCACCCAACGTGATCTTTGATCCCATTCTGTGCTTCTGTGCTCCACAGGTTGCTCCCTGGGCAATCTGTGCCAGTGTCTCACCACCCTCACTGCAAACAACTTCCTCCTAACATCCAGTTTAATGATCCTAAAGGTCCTTTCCAAGACAGGCAATCTGTGACTGTGAAAGGAGGGGAAATCATTAGATGTTTGCAAAGAAGAAATTTACAAATTATTTTAGAAACAGTGAATCAAAAGTTTGGAAATTAAAGATTGATGTGAAGTGCTGAAAGCAGCAGTCCAAGCACTGGTGAAAGCAGCTGCTGCCTAGTGAGGGGCACAGAATCATAGAATGGCTCAGGTTGGAAGGGAGCTCAGAGCTCATCTGCTCCAAACTCCACACCATGCCCAGGGACACCTCTCAGCCACACTCAGCTGCTCAGGGCCTCATCCAGCCTGGCCTGCAACCCCCCCAGCAAGGAGGCAGCCACAGCCTCCCTGGGCAGCCTGTGCCACCCTCTCAGCACCCTCACACTCAACAACTTCTTCCTCAGCTTCAAACCATTCCCCCTTGGCCTATCTGCAGACCCCCTCAGCAAAAGTCTCTCTGCAGCCTCCCTGCAGGATCCCTTCAGGCACTGGCAGGCAGCTCTGAGGTCTCCCTGGAGCTTTCTCTTCTCCAGGCTGCACACCCCCAGCTCCCTCAGCCCCATCCCACACCCAGCTTGTGTACCTAAGCTTACTCTTCCTAGTTTCCTCATGTTAACTGCTTTATTCAGGTAGGAGATAGAGCAAACAAACCAAATAAGAGGCTCCAGGCAACTCTCCATAATGGAAAAAAATTGCTCCACTGCTGGTTAAAGCTGTAGCAGAGGAAAACCATGCAGGATGAAATGATTGACACAGACAATAGCTGCCTCTTTGGCAACTGTCACTTGGTAGCACTTCCCCTTGCTTTGGTGGTAGTGATTTATGATAACTTTCCCCTCCACATCTGAGTCCATCTGTAAAATGATTCCCTGACAAATCAACTCTAATGTGCATTTTTTGGTACAGTTATCTTGTTAGAATATTGCAGCATCCTACCATCAAAGAGGCACCCAAAGTACAGGGTAGAGGCAAACCATACATTAGAGGGAAAGCACAGGATATGGAACAGAGCTGTCAGAGAGAGTGCAGTGCCTGCGAGCAGAGGCGTGACAGACAGGGAGGGAAAAGGAAATTCTGAGCAGCTGTTTTCTCTGTGTAGTTCTTCTATTCACAGATTGCTTCAGGTTGGAAGGGACCCTCCAAGGGCATCTTGTCCAACCCCCTGCACTCAGCAGGGACACCTCCAACTGGAGCAGGCTGCCCAGGGCCACAGCAAGGCTGAGCCTGAATGTCTCCAGGAATGGGACCTCAACCACATCCCTGGGCAAGCCTGTGCCAGTGTCTCCCCATCCTTATTGTAAAGAACTTCTAATGTCCAACCTCATTCTGCCCTGCTCCGGTTCCAAACCCTTGCCCCTTGTCCTATCCCCACAGCCCCTTCTGAACAGTCCCTCCCCAGCCTGCCTGGAGGTCCTCTTCAAACACTGAAATGCTCCTGTAAGGTCTCCCTGGAGCCTTCTCTTCTCCAGGCTGCACAGCCCCAACTCTCTCAGCCTGCCCCTCTAGGGGAGATTCTCCAGCCCCCTGCTCATCTTCATGGCCTCCTCTGCACCTGCTTTATTCCATGTTAAAATTTTCCTTCATTTTAAATAAAATACAATCTTGAAAATCAAATATTTAAGATCAAAACTTTAAAATCAGAATTTTAAATAAGTAAAACACTTATTTATTTAAATCTGCTTATTGTAGTTTAATTACAGGGGGCTCAGCCCTGCTTTTTCTGTTGTTGCTTGGTGAAGGGTCTTGTGAGGAGCAGCTGAGGGAATTGGGGTTGATTGGACTGGGGAAGAGGAGGCTGAAGGGAGATTTTCTGGCTCTCTACGGCTCGCTGTTGTGGAGCACCCAAATTCCTCTCGTCCTCCGCCCACAACCCTCCGTCTCCGTGAGTTTGGATGGGGAAGAGAAGAAGGTGCGAAAACGGCTTCCCCCCCACGGCGGGCTGCAAGGGGAAACAGCAGCAGGAGACTTTCTCCAGACGGGGACTGAGCCGTGTGGCAGCCCGCGCTGGGCATCGGGCTGGTGCCTGGCTGGGTTCTTCACACCCAGGGTACCGTGGCAGAGGGACACTTTGTCCAGGAAAGTTTAAATAGAGCAAAGGAAAGGCGAGAGGTGCCTGCCGCNCATTGCCTGACTGCCTACATCTCTCGAGTTGCCTGTAGCATCCTGTTGAAGAATTCCCAACTGAATTAGAGCCTGTAAATAAACCTAAACTGGTTCTGTACATGGTTTGGGGGCAGAGCTTTCAGGAAAATAAAATAATTCCATTCTTTATAACTCCTGACTCAGCCACGTTGATTCCCTGCCTCCACAACTCTCCCTGAAAGGAGGCTGGAGCCAGCTGGGGCTTGGGCTCTGCTCCTCAGCAACAAGTGACAGACAACAGGGAGCCNCTGCCGGGACAGAGCTCGGACAGGACAGGTTCCTGCCGGGACACAGCTCCCGTTTCGGACCGTCCCCGCTTTCGGCCGGCTCCTCCCTTTTGCACAGCTCTGGGTTTTGCCCCCTGCCTGCCTTGGGACCGTTGTCTCCGCTCTCGCCCCGCTCCGTGCGAGCTCGCAGGCTCGGCAGGCGCTGGGGTCCCTCGGAGAGCTGCCGGCGGCGCCCAGCCCCAGCTGCCTGCGGACCACATCGCAGCCTTCATTTCCTGGCTGCCGTTCCGCGCTGGGCAGCCCCCAGCGCTTTGGCTCTCCCCTGCCCTGCCGAGGCAGCCTCGCTCCCACGGATCCCTGCCTTGTGGCAGTTGTGTCTTGAGACGCTCCTGGCTCTGGCAGCTTTCCCACCCTTGGGCTGCCGCTGCCGTTCGGATCCAGGCTGTTGGATGCTGCTGCAGCGTCAGAAGGCAGCCGAGCTGCAGAGAACCCAGCAAGGGATCAGCTCCAGTCTCCCATCTCAGCCCTGTGAATAAAGCCTGCTGCTGCTGCTGCCTTCATCCTCTGCTCAGCCTGACTGATAGTCAGGTGAAGCTGTTTGTAGCTTAGCCTTTCCCATTGCCTGACTGCCTACATCTCTCGAGTTGCCTGTAGCATCCTGTTGAAGAATTCCCAACTGAATTAGAGCCTGTAAATAAACCTAAACTGGTTCTGTACATGGTTTGGGGGCAGAGCTTTCAGGAAAATAAAATAATTCCATTCTTTATAACTCCTGACTCAGCCACGTTGATTCCCTGCCTCCACAACTCTCCCTGAAAGGAGGCTGGAGCCAGCTGGGGCTTGGGCTCTGCTCCTCAGCAACAAGTGACAGACAACAGGGAGCCATCTCAAGTTGCAGCAGGGGAGGTTTATTTTGAGTGTTAGGATAAATTTCTTTGCTGCAAGAGTGGTCAGGGGTTGGAAAAGGCTGCTCAGGGAGGTGCTGGAGACAGCATCCCTGGAGGTGTTGAAAACCCATGCAGACATGGCACTGTGGATAGAGCTGAATGGCCACGGTGGGGTTGGGTTGATGGTTGCCTTAGTGGTCACAGAGGTCTGTTGGTTCTTTTATTCTGCTTGGTTTTTCTTTTTTTTTGCTTTCCTTGTTGCTTTTCATTTACATCAGAACCCTTAGCAAACACTGCTGAGTCACCAGGAGGTTAAATTTATTTAAATCAATATCTAATTAGGGTCTTTAATGTATTCCCTTGCACTTCAGAAGTGAAAGAATCTCAGCAAGGAAGTTTTGTGCACTGATACTCCACTATTTTCTTTTTGCTTCTGCTTGACTGACTTGTGCATGCCATTGATCCTTTCTAGGCCCCAGTACCACATCAATTTCTTGAGCTGGTTGCTCTACTGGTGTGTTTTTAAGGAATGAATTAATTACATTTTGAGATGGAAGAATCTTTCATGTTAGCTTTCTTTTGGTTTTTTTTTTTCTTCCCCAGGAAGTAGGACTTAAAGGGCACAAAGCCTGAGATCATTGAGTGACAAGGCAATGCATAAGTGACTTTTCCTCTTCCTTGTATCTTGAAATTGCTTTGATTAAAAGAAAAAAAATTCCTTCCATGACAGGGAATATTTGTAAAGTGCAGAAATCTTTTATCACAGAATTGTCAAGGTTGGAAGGGACCTCAAGGATCATTCAATTCCACCCCCCTGCCATGGACAGGGACACCTCACATTAAATCAGGTTGCCCAGAGCCTCATCCAGCCTGGCCTTAANTAGAAATGGGTGGATTCGGATTGGATGTTAGGAAGAGATTCTTCACCATTTGGGTGGTGATACATGGGAACAGATTACCCAGGGAGATGGTCGAAGCCCCACTCCTGGTTGTCTTTAAGTCTAGTCTGGATGTGGCTCTGAGCAACCTGATCTAGTTGAGGATGTCCTGGCTTACTGCAGGGGGCTTCGACTGGATGACCTTTAAAGGTCCCTTCCAACCCAAAGCATTCTACCATTCTGTGATCTTGTTTATGAGAAGGACTTGGATCCTAAATGCAAGGGAAATGAGTGCCCCCCCCACCAAATAGCTGATAAATTAATTAAATCATTAATACATAGTAACAGCAGAGAGTCCTAGAATGCATTGGGTTGGAAGGGACCTTTAAAGGTCACCCAGTCCTGCAGTCAGCAGTGACATCTTCAACTAGATCAGGTCGCTCAGAGCACCGTCAGGCATGACCTTGAATGTCTCCAGAGTGGGGCCTCCACCAGCTCCCTGGGCAGCCTGTACCAGCATTCCACCACCCTCAGAGTAAAGACATTCTTGCTAATGTCCCCCTCTTCACTTCATTCTAATTGCAACTGAGGGAAATACGAAATATTGAGAATATAAAAAGCCAGAGCTAGGGGAGCATCGACTGAATTTCTTCTCTCTTCCTCTTTGAAGTGCCTGAAATGCTTCACAGTCACAGAGAGAGCCTCTTAGACCCCTAAGAAAAGGTCTGGCATTGCTGTGAATTGCAGCTCTTCCAGGGAGAATGGGAGTGGTGGTGGTTGGTTGGTTGTGGTGTGAAAAAATGAGCAAGCATTTGGGGAGGAGCAGAGCAGTTGCTACATGCCTGCTGCTCTCATTCCTTTATGGGAGTGATTTATTTATGTGTGTGTATGAATGCAAATCCTTGACATTGAAAGCACCCTGGAAGCAAAGCAGCTTCCAGTAAGTAAAAGCAGCCCTACAGCTATCAAAGAAACAGATATTTCCAGTGCATCAGGTGCATGGTTTGGAGTTTGGGGCTTAAGAGGTTTTTAGCTTTGGGGATCAAAATGTGAGTTAAAGAGATAAGCAGTGGTTGAATCAGACTTGCCAAACAAAATGCTCTACCAAAACAGCTCAAACATTTCACCACCAGTCTGGGGAGACCTTAGAGCAGTCTTCCTGTACCTGAAGGGGCTACAAGAAAGCCAGGAAGGGGCTTTGAACAAAGGCTTGTGGTGACCTGTTCTAGTGGGACATGTCCCTGCCTATGGCAGGGGGGTGGAATTAGATGATCTTTGAGGTCCCCTCCAACCTAAACCATTTTATGACAGGATGAGAGGAAATGGATTGAAGCTTGAGGAGGGCAGATTGAGACTGGAGATTAGGAAGAAGTTCTTTACAAGGGAGACACTGGAACAGGTTGCTCAGGAAGGCTGTGGATGCCCCTTCCCTGGAGGTGTTCGTGACTGAGTTGAATGAGGGCTTTAGCAGCCTGGGCTGGCAGGAGGTGTCCCTGCCCATGGAAGGGGGGAGGAGATGGCTGAGCTTTAAGATCCCTTCCAACCCAGACTGGAATCTATCACTGCAGCAAGCAGAGTTTCATCTCCAGCTGTGCCAGGATGGCTTCAGGCTGGATGTTAGGAAGAAGTTTTTCCCAGCATTGGAGTGGGCTGCCTGGGGAGGTGGTGGAGTCCCCATCCCTGAAGGTGTTTAGGAGGAGGCTGCATGAGGCACTCAGTGCCATGGGTGAGTGAATTAGAAGGTGTTCGGTGATAGGTTGGACTGGATGAGCTCAGAGGTCTTTTCCAACCTGCTTAATTCTGTGATCACTTCACGTGGCCATTAACAAACTCTCTGTGATTTGCCCCTGCCATTCTGTGGTTCTGTGAAACAGGAGTCCCCTGTAACAGCCTGCCCCTTTCTCTGCCTTTACACTGATGCTTCTCCTTCTCTCCCCTTGTGTTATTTCCTTTGCTCCTTTAGATGTGTCCTTAACCCTTGAGAGAGACAGCAGCTGCTGCTCTGGCTCTCTGTTCCTTCCTTTCTTCTCCACCTATGAGTACAAAGTTCCCAGAGCTCTGAATTAGGCTAAACAATGAAAGTGAAAAGATCCAGCACCTAATAATTAAATAGTAAAACTCCTAATGAAATTGGCAAGAGGAGCAGGGGAGAGCTGGTTGGTTTCTGGCAGAATTCTTTCATCTGAGAAGTCCTGTGGCTGAATTTTTCTGCAGCAGTGTCTNCCTGGGCATGGTGGGGAGGTTGGAGCAGATGAGCTCTGAGGTCCCTTCCAGCCTGAGCCATTCTAGGATGCTATGATGTGGGTATTTTTCCTACTGGAAAGTCCTTCCTGCCTCCATCTCAGCCTCCAGACTGCAGGACTGCTGGAATTCACACATCCCTGCTCCACCCTGCATTTCCTTGGAGCAAGTGATGAGTAAAACCATCTGTAAGCATCTGTCCTGTGTTTGTCCATTCCAGCTGAGAGCTGGCTGAAGGTCAGAGCAGAAATTACACTCAGTACAAACCATTCTGATGGGCTGAATCAATGCCCACAATCAAACACTGCAAAAGCTCCCAGCAAGGACAGAGCTCCACTGCTGTCATGAATTCCTTCCATACATTAAATCATAGCTGGTCCCATTGTCCCACTGCCAAAATAACTCTGCTGTCTGACAGTACAGCAAAACACCCTCTGCACAAGAGGATATTCCCCTCCTAACTCAGTTGAATAAATCCCCTTGGGAATTTTCCACAAGGTAAGTGCAAATAAAAGCATGGGAAACTATAGAAATTGTATCAAATATTTTTTAAAAAGTCACAGCTCTGCTGGAGAAATAGAAAAGAGCAAATTTCCACCACTGTGCTGCTGCTGAAAGGTGCTGCTGCATGGACAGTCTTCTTGGGGTGAAATCTCACAATGAGTAGCTCTGAGGAAAGAGCCTTGGGGGTGTTGGTTGCTGAGCAGCTCCCCAGGAGCCAGCAGTGCCCTCCTGCAGCCCAGCAGGCAGCTGTGTGCTGGCTGCAGCCAGAGCAGTGTGGGCAGCAGGGCAAGAGAGGGGATTGTGCCCCTTGGCTCTGCTCTGCTCAGCCCTCACCTCCAATCCTGCCTCCAGCTCTGCTGTCCCCAGCAGCAGAAGGACACAGAGCTGCTGGAGTGAGCCCAGAGGAGGCCACAAAGATGCTGCCAGGGCTGGAGCAGCTCTGCTGTGAGCACAGGCTGAGGGAGCTGGGGGGGTGCAGCCTGCAGAGGAGAAGGCTCCAGGGGCACCTCAGAGCTGCCTGCCAGTGCCTGAAGGGAGCCTGCAGGAAGGCTGCAGAGAGACTTTTGCTGAGGGGGTCTGAGCCAGGCCAAGGGGGAATGGTTTGGAGCTGAGGCAGAGCAGGGTTAGAGTGGAGGGGGTTGGAACTGGATGATCCTTGAGGTTCCTTCCAACCTTACCATTCTGTGATTCTATCATTCTCTACTTCAGAGCAAACTGAACTTACTCTTAGAATCCACAGCCCAATAATTGTGGCTGCTTGTGGCATTGATTGAGCACTGCTATGGGAAGATTTGATTCTGCAATCTTTTTTTGTTTTTTTTTTTTTTTTTTGGTTTTTTTTTGCATATGAATAGTCTGAAGTTCAATGCACTCTAATGATTAGGAGCCACTTGAAGCATCTGATTGGGCAAAAGGCTGTTTGGAGCTACAGTTTTCAGCTCCCTTTGGCTTACAAGTGGCTGGAACGTTGCAAATGGCAAAGAGGAGTGCAGCTAAAAATGGCCAGAGAAGTAAACAGATTAAACATAAGAGGCTGCTTGGGCTTGCTCCTGCTGTCACAACTCTGTGCACACAGCAGCCACTCTTGAGGGGGAAACATTGGGGGTCCAGATTGCTGCTGCCTTTTGACATGTGTTGGTAGAACACAGCCCTGGCACTGGTGCCACAGGTTTTGCATGCTTCCTGCTCACACCTCTTGAGTATAACCCTGGCACCTGCACCCACAGATGTGTTGGGGGTCTACAGGAAGGCTGGGGAGGGACTATCTACAAGGTCTTGTAAGGACAGGACAAGGGCAATGGGTTTGAAGTGGCAGAGGGGAGATTGAAAGTGGATGTTAGGAGGAAGTTGTTTGCAGTGAGAGTGGTGAGACACTGGCACAGGTTGCCCAGGGAGGTTGTGGAGCACAGAAGCACAGGATGGGATCAAAGATCACACTCTGTGCTTCTGTGCTCCACAACCTCCCTGGAGGCGTTCAGGACCAGGCTGGATGAGGCCTTGGGTGACCTGTGCTAGTGGGAGGTGTCCCTGCCTATGGCACAGGAGGGTTGGCACTGGCTGAGCTTTGAGGTCCCTTCCAAACTAAACCATTCTGTGATGTCCTGACTGCTTGTGCCTCTGCTTTCATAGCTCTTTCAGATAAGGGGAGGTCCAGCCCTGCAGAGTGGGGAGGGGTGGAGTGGCTTTGAAGAAGCTCCCTAGGAGGAAAAGGACCCAAAGGTGTTGGTCAACAGCCAGCTGATGAAGAGCCAGCTTGTGCCCAGGTGGTCATGAAGGCCACCAGCATCCTGGCTTTGGGTCAATAATATTGTGGCCAGCAGGATCAGAACAGGGATTGTGCCCTGTGCTGGGGACTGGTGAGGCCACACCTTGAATACTGAGTTCAGTTTTGGGCTCCTCACTCCAGGAAGGACATTGAGGAGCTGGAGTGTGTCCAGAGGAGGGCAATAAAACTGGTGAAGGGTTCTGGAGAACAGGGTTGGGGAGAAGTAGCTGAGGGAGCTGTGGGTGTTCAACCTGGAGAAAAGGAGGCTGAGGGGAGACCTCCTCACATTCTGCAAGTCATTGAAAGGAGGTTTTGTGGCTGCTCCCTCCCTGGAGGTGTTCAAGGCCAGGTTGGAGGAGGCCTTGAGTGACCTGTGCTAGTGGGAGGGGTCCCTGCCTATGGCAGGGGGGTGGAACTAGATGATCCTTGAGGTCCCTTCCAACCTTACCATTCTATGATTCTATAGGTTGGAGCCAGGCTGGGGCTCAGTCTCTTCTCCAAGGCTAAGAGGAAACAGTCTCAAGCTGCACCAGGGGAGGGTTAGTTTGGTCATTAAGAAGATTGTCTTACCCAAAAGGGTTGTCAAGACCTAGCCCAGGTTGCTCAGGGCACTGGTGGAGTTTCCAACCCTAGAGGGGTTTCCAAACTGTGGAGCTTGGTGCTGAGGGCCATGGTTTAATGGTGGCCTGGCAGTGCTGGGGTAATGGTTTGGACTGGGTGATCTTAAAGGTCTTTTCCCATCAATTCTATTTTCAGTTGCATATGGAACTGGAAGAACAAGACTGACCCAAACGATCCTTGAGGTCCCTTCCAACCTTACCATTCTATGATCCTGTGATTCTATTCTATGACCAGCAGGTTAGCAGCTCCTGGTGACTTTGGGTGATTGCTGGTTGTTAGTCATACTCAGTACATGCCCCATGGACCATGCTGGGAGAATGCTATCCTGAAGCAAAAAGCAGAGGAATAATGTGGCAATAATGATGCCTTCCCTGTTGAACCTGGGTCCCCAGTCAGGTCAGGCGGTTCCAAGTTACCCAGCCATGGTTGAAGAAGCTTAGAGGCATAAGAATCACAACCATCTGCTGGTGACAGGGTTTCTGGAGGTGGCTGGGACAGAGCTGTGGGGGACACCAGCTTAAGAGTCTCAGCTTGTCTGAGCTGTCTTGGTTCTGAGTTTGGTTGTTGTTCTTTGCTGTGGAAAAGGTTTAAACATCCCATTTTGACTGGGGGGAAAAATCCATTTTACCAAATTGGTTTCCTTCCTGTGTCTGTTTTCCCCAAAATACTTCTGGAGTGTAACTTCTCATCTTGATTTTGAGATGAAAATAGATATTAAAGGTTTGAAGATCTCCCACAGGCTGGAGGATCTATTTTTGAAGCAGCTTTGTGGAGAGCATTTGCACAGTGTGAGAGAGCAGTGTGGAGATTTCACTGCCTAGCTGGAGGATAAAGCCCAGCTGCTGCTCCACGCTCCACAGCCATGAAAAATATCATCATTAAAAGACACTGACAGAGACATCTCAGGTGGCACAGTAAACTCACCTGTACCTTCCCTCCAGACTTAGCAAGCAATTTATGTGAAAATAATGGGGGAAATTAATAACGAGGCCAAACTGCAGAGGGAAATCTGTCCTGGTCCCTGCACAGATCCCCCCTCCCAGCATTAGAGGTGAAGAGGGATGAGATGGAGACAACAAGCAAGGCAAGATGATGTCTGAAGTAGCTGAGGTTGTTCAGCCTCTCCCTCTCCCCTCCAGCTGTGCAGTGCAGGTGTAAAGTGCAGCTCTTTTGCCTTTGTGGTGTTTTGTGTCTTGTTGGCACAGCTGTAGAAGATCCATGCAAAGCAGCCAGGAAGGGGACCTCGTCTGCCTGCCTCCTGTTCTGTGCTGCCTGGCTTTATGTGGTACCTTTCAGGCTGAGCCCAGGGCACAGAGGAGGCTAAAGAGGAAAATAACTCTCTGACATGCTCTACTAAATCTTATTCCCCAAACCAGAATAATTTTAATGTCTTCAAAGTTTTATCCATGGGGTCCCTGTGGGAGGGAAATGCTGGATTCAGTCTGGAGAGGAGAAGGCTCCCAGGTGACCTTATTGTGACCTTTCAGCATCTGAAGGGGGATACAAGAAAGCTGGGGAGAGACTTTTTAGGCTGTCAGGTAGTGATAGGAATGGGGGGAATGGAACACAGCCAGAAATGGGTAGATTCAGACTGGATGTTAGGAAAAAGTTCATGGAAGCATGAGGATAGTGAGACCCTGGGATGGTAAGACCCTGGGGTTGCCCAAGGAGGTGGTGGAAGCCTCCTGGAGGTGTTTAAGGCCAGGCTGGATGAGGCTCTGGGCAGCCTGATCTAGTGTGAGGTGTCCCTGGGCATGGCAGGGGGATTGGGACTGGCTGCTCCTTGTGGTCCCTTCCAGCCCTGACTGATTCTGTGATTCTATGACCAACAGCAGGCTTAGTTTTGCTAAATTCCTGCACTTCAATCGGGCTTCATCTAGTAACTGTCAGCTGACCTGCTGCAAGCCTGCCTCTCTTCTAGCTGAGTTAAATCATCTTGGCTGCTGCACAGGAAGCTGAAATACCTGCTGGCCATCTGCTGCACTAAATTCAGTTGTTTTGGAGAACTTTGCTTTAATTCAATTACCAGGACCATAAAAAGAACAGTTGAGGAGGGGACTGTTTCCAACAAATATGCTTTGTGAGAACTGCCTCTCACTTGGCTTTCAGGGCAGAGGGGTGGTAAGGATTTGTGTTCCTGTATGGGAGAGAGGTGTTTGGAGAAGGAGCTGAGCAGTGGCTTTAAACTGACAGGGACCTAACCACACACACAAATCTTTTAAATGGAGCTGTGCTCACAGCAGAGCTGCTCCAGCCCTGGCATCATCTTTGTGGCCCCCTGTGGCCTCACTCCATCAGTCAAATTCACTACACACATTTAAAACCAACTTAACAATCTGGACTGACCTGAAGCACTGAAGTGCTTTTGCTCATCCAAAATGGGTTAATTGGCAATGCAAGGCCAAGCCCTGCAAAGCCTTTGCTCAAGAAAAGTGCACTTTGCTCCTGCCACCACTCAAACCACAGCATCAGACTAGAGTCACTGTCCACTTCTAGGGTACAGCTGCCCTAGCACGTTCAGGTGCCAGTCCAAGCACTGGCACAGCTTCAAAGCCAGCACAGCCTCAGCAGAGCAGAGTCAGGAAAAGAGGGCAGGCCCTGGATGGTGCCATCCCAAAGGAGTGGCCTCTCCTGATGGGATCATGGAATCACTCTGGTTGGAAGAGAGCTTTGTGACCACCCAGTCCACTGTCAGATCACTGCTGAGCCATGTCCCTGTGCAACCACACCTGCATGGCTTTGGTCTGACCTGTCTTTTTTATTCCAGTTATTTTATGGTCCATAAGTAGAAAGGTGTCAGTGTGAGAGGGGACAGGGCACCGCTGCCCCCACCCCCCATCATGTCCTGCACCATGTCTGAGCCTCTCCTTGCAACACTGGAGTTGTTCTTTGCTCTTGTGAGTGCCTGGAGATGAACCACAAGTGGTTCTCAACTTGGTAGGACGATTGTAGTGCTTCTGGATTCCAGGTTTAATCTCTCTTGGACCTGCTGCTGCACCTCCTTCCCTGCCACCAAGATGGACTGGGGCTCACCCAGCTTTAAAGAGCAGCAGAAGTAGGCAGCTCCTGCAAGCCCTGTGCACATCCTGCACTGTCTCACTGCAGTGGGCTGTGTTGAATCTCATTGAGGCAGTGTTATCAGAAGTATCAGAAGTATCACTGTGTGCAGTTCTGGAGCCCCCAGCACAGGAAGGACATGGAAGTGTTGAAACCAGTGCAGAGGAGGCCACCAAGATGCTGAGAGGGCTGCAGCAGCTGTGCTGTGAGGACAGGCTGAGAGAGTTGGGGCTCTGCAGCCTGGAGAGGAGAAGGCTTCCAGGAGAGCTTGGAGTGGCCTTGCAGGATCTGAAGGGGGCTCCAGGAAGGCTGGGGAGGGACTATTGACAAGGGCTGGGAATGCCAGGACAAGGGGAGTGGGTTTGAAGTGGCAGAGGGGAGATTGAAAGTGGATGTTAGGAGGAAGTTGTTTGCAGTGAGGGTAGTGAGACACTGGCACAGGTTGCCCAGGGAGGTTGTGGCTGCTCCCTCCCTGGAGGTGTTCAAGGCCAGGTTGGATGAGGCCTTGAGTGCCCTGTGCTAGTGGGAGGTGTCCCTGCCTATGGCAGGGGGTTGGAACTGGCTGATCCTTGAGGTCCCTTCCAACCTTACCATTCTGTGATTCTGTGATTCCATGAGTCTATAAGTAAAGGAAGAGTTAGTGCTTGCCTTAAGGCCCTGTAATCAGAATTAATGGCTTTCCTCTCTTAAAACCATTACACAGGTAATCAGAACATAGGTAGTTAAATAAAAGTGGTGGACAAAGATTTACTGTGTGGCCAAAATAGCAATAAAAAGGAAAGGAGGATGAACAAAAATAATATTGGTGAGGTTTCAAATACTCCCTCTCACTTTAGAGTAAAAAAAACCATCAATCCATCACTGCCATACAGGCAGAGTAGGATTCATTGCTCCTGGTCTCCTGTTTCTGATCCAGTAGCTCATGTTCTGGTGGGTAAAGGTTGTCCAGTTAATACAGAATGTTTCCCTACACTTAGTGCCATGGGTTAGTTAATTAGAAAGGGTTGGGTAATAGGTTGGACTCGATGAGCTCAGAGCTCTTTCCCAACCTGCTTAACTCTGCAGTTCTGTGATAAGAGCTGTGCAGGGCTGCTGTGGTTCCTCACACTCCACATAAGCTGGTTGCCTGTGGAGGGCTAATCAGAGCAGGAGCAGTCCATGTGCCCTGCAAGTGGGAAGCCCACGACTGCCTTTTGGAAAAGTTCAGGAGGTGATGAATCAGATCTTCATTTTAAACTGGAGTGGATGGTTTGGGACTATTTAGGGATCTCCACCTAGACATAAAGAGAAACTTATTTGGTGTGAGGGTGCTGGAGGCCTGGAGCAGGCTGCCCAGAGAGGTTGTGAAGTCTTGTGGAGAGCTTCCAGTCCCACCTGGGCATTGTCCTGCTGGGCAAGCTGCTGTGGGTGCCCTGCTTTCTCAGAGGGGTTGAACTGGATGATGCCCAGGGGTCCAACCCCTACCCTGCTGGCATTCTGAGGTCTGCAAAGGTTTCAGCTAGATGTCTAAGCATGCACTGGAGCAGCTAAATGCAATTTTCACCCCTTCAATTCGTTGCCAGCATAGAGTATCTGTAAACACAGCTTTGCCCAGTCCCTCCCTGTTTCACAGGGTAACAGTGCTCACCTCACATGTGACACCAAGGCTCTGCATTGCTATTTTAAGCAAATGATAATGAAAGGGAAATGTTCCCCAGCCTGGGAGCAGTTTTGCCATTGCAGAGTATTTACAAGCATCCACTGAATATTTTCTCTTCCTAATTGCTAGTGTCAGCTTGCAGTGGCTCTGCTCTTAGTGCAGTGAGGAGCATATTAGCTTCTTCTGCTCTCCAGGGAAAGAAATTAATTTCCCTCTCCAATCAAATGCCAATACAGAGCATTTAAATAATTTCTTGGAGCAAATGCATCTTTCTGTCCTGCCTATGAAGGAAAAGAGATTTGTCCTCTGTGATTGAATCCTGGTGGGTTTGGCTTTTTCTTCTTAGAAGTTGTGAGCTGATATTTTTCAAATCTAAATGAACTGCAGTGATTAATTTTCAGTTCTTAAATCTCAGTTCTCAGAGCAGTTTTCTGCCTCATCTCCAAAGATTTCTCTGGAAGGAGGGAATACAGAACCAAGTGAGGACATTAGCAGTGATATGAATTTCCCAGTCCTAGAGATAGGATATTCTACAATAAAAATCACCACTGCTGTCCCCAGCAGAAGAAGGACACAGAGCTGCTGGAGTGAGGCCAGAGGATGCCACAGAGGTGATCCAAGGGCTGGAGCTGCTCTGCTATGAGCACAGGCTGAGGGAGCTGGGGCTGTACAGCCTGGAGAGGAGAAGGCTCCAGGGGGACCTGTTGTGGTAGGCCTAAGTAGGCCAAAATAGGCTGATCCGTGTCCTGGTTTGCCCAGAGATGTTCTTCTGCTCTCTCTCCTTCTGGGGACAAGCAGTTGCAGGAAAGAGGACAAAGAACCTGGAGCCACTGAGTCTGAGGACTGTGGCTTGCCCAGACTTGTTTGCATCCTGTGCTAAACAAGGTACAGAGGCTCAGCTTGTGCCTGCCTTGTGCACGGCTGTGTGCTGCCCTAAAAAGGGTAAAGCAAGCCTCTGGCTTCACCTGATATGGTCAGGCTTGGCTAACTGCTGTTCTGATTGGCTATTCTGTGTCCAAAGGCACATTAGTCTTGGGCTGGATGGCTAAAAGGAGATGAGCAGGTGACACAACCTGTGCTCTGCCCTTGTGTCTGTGTTCTCTAGAATCGCATTTGTGCTTGTTGCTTGCTACTGCCTCACTGCATCCTGAACTGCCTGGAAACTGCCTGCCAAGAGTTTCCCAGGCACAGGCTCTAACTGCCTGCAGGCACTCAGCCTGCACAGCCAGCCTGACACTGTGCTGAGCCTGCACATGGCATTGCATCCTGCCTGCCCCTCTGAAAGCCTCCTGCCAAGACAGGAAGCCCTGGGGATAGATCATCCAGAGAGATCAGGACCAGGTCAGAACTTGTCTGCCTCCTTTCCCCAGCACCCTGGGAAGAATCAGAAGCCTCAGCAGCTGACAAGGCAGTAACAGAATGCCCTGAAAGCATTTGGGCACTGTCTGAAGCTGTAGCCAGCCCTGCCAGGCAGGAGATGCTTTGTGAGTGACTGCTGAAAGCCTCCTGCAATTCACCATTGCCTTCTGCCGGGAGCAGAGAGGAGCTCCCTGAGGCCATCTAGTGGGCAAGCGGAGTACTGACCCAAAGCGGTGCACTGACTGCAGCAACCTTCTCTGCCAGTTCAGTCCAGTTCAGTTAATGCTATTTTGTCACTGCTTATCTCTAGACCCTGAGTTATTACCTGTATAAAGTGTCCATAAGCAATGCAAAGAACTGAGTATTATTAAAATTAGTGGTTGGGGTGGGGACAGTTCTGGATATTGAATATTAACGAACAACATTAATCTTTGAAAAATATCATCTGGCATTCTTTAATCCCCTCCATTGCAGGACCTCAGAGCTGCCTGCCAGTGCCTGAAGGGAGCCTGCAGGAAGGCTGCAGAAAGGCTTTTGCTGAGGGGGTCTGAGACAGCCCAAGGGGGAATGGTTTGGAGCTGAGGCAGAGCAGGGTTAGAGTGGAGCTGAGGAAGAAGTTGTTGAGTGTGAGGGTGCTGAGAGTGTGGCACAGGCTGCCCAGGGAGGCTGGGGCTGCCTCCTTGCTGGGGGGGTTGCAGGCCAGGCTGGATGAGGCCTTGAGCAGCTGAGCCTGGCTGAGAGGTGTCCATGGTGTGGAGGTTGGAGCAGATGAGCTCTGAGGTCCCTTCCAACCTGAGCCATTCTATTCTATGATTATTTCTGACTGATTGATGTAATTGCAGCTCTCCAAGCCCTATTGTGATTGCAGGATTAGATATGTGCTTTTATTTCAGTTTAGTATTTTGGAGCCATGCCTTCTTATGAAGAAAGAAACTGCTAATTTCTTCTCCCCAGCAGGCTGTAATTATCTGTATTTATATTTAACCTTTCCAGATACTGCTCATTAACATTTACTTGGCACAGGCAGAGTTTACATTGTGATATACTGCTTTTGTGTAAAGGTTATAATGACTATGGTAATCTTTGGCTTGCTTCTGTTCCCTCTCCTGCAAGTGCTGGGGCTATGTCAAAACATAAACTCAAGAGAAGAAGGCTTGGACTGTGGATTTTACTTTGCTCTGCTGAACAATCTCATTATGGTTGTCATGGTGATATCAAAGTTTTTAAAACCTCTGAACTCAACAAAATAAACCCAACAACAACAAAAAGCTGAGCATGGCAGTTCTAGCCTTGGTGCCACGACACTGTCATCTGCTCCTGGATCCACAGAATCTCTTCAGTTGTAAGGACCTGAGTAAGCCATTTGACTCTGTCCCACATGACATCCTGGTCACCAAACTGGCAAAACACAAACCTGATGGGGGGAGCACTGCTGGATGAGGAATTGGCTGGATGAGGAAATGGCTGCATAAGGAGTTGGCTGGATAAGGAGTTGGCTGGGTAAGGAGTTGGCTGGGTAAGGAGTTGGCTGGACTATTGACAAGGTCTTGTAGTGACAGGATGAGGAGGAATGGGTTTAGACTGGCAGAGGGGAGATTGAAACTGGGTGTTAGGAAGGAGTGAGGGTGGTGAGACACTGGCACAGATTGCCCAGGGAGGTTGTGGAGCACAGAATCACCCAACGTGATCTTGGGTCACATTCTGTGCTTCTGTGCTCCACAACCTCCATGGAGGTATTCAGGACCAAGCTGGATGAGGCCTTGAGCAACCTGTTCTAGTGGGAGGTGTCCCTGCCCATGGCACAGGGGCGTTGGAACTGGATGAGCTCTAAGATCCCTTCCAACCTCAACCATTCTATGATTCTCTGAGTGTCTGGAGGACATCACCTGGCCAAACCTCCTGCTCAATCCAGGGCTGGCTTTAAAGTTAGTTTTAACCTCAAAAGTTTGCTCAGGACCTTGGTCACACAGGTTTTGAATGTTTCCCTAGCACAGAGTCAAGTCACCAGTGTCTGCCCAAGTGTTTTCCTCCAGGCTGAGTTTGGAAATCCAGCTAGCTGCAGGAAATTCTCATTGGTAGGCTCAATTTGAATATCTGAAGGGTGGAGGCCGTGAAGATGGAGCCAGACTCTTTTCAGTGGTGCCCAGGGATAGGACAAGGCAACAGCTACAAACTAGAGCAGAGAAGGGTCAGCTGCACTTAAGGAAAAACTTCTTTACAGTGAGGGTGCTGGAGGCCTGGAGCAAGCTGCCCAGAGAGATTGTGGAGGTTCCTTCTCTGGAGACTTTCCAAACCCACTTGGACACATTCGTGTGCAACCTGTTGTAGGTGACCCTGCTTTAACAGAGGGATTGGACTAGATGATCTCCAGAGCCTTCCAACGCCCACCAGTGTGTGATTGTGTGTGTGTAGGTGAAGGCACTGCTCTGGGCCACTTTCCTCTAGTGGGACACCTTTTTTTTTTTTTTTTTTTTGATTCCCAAGCATGGAAAGATGCAGCTGGAAATGCTGTCCTGTGGTGAGCTCTTCACCTTTGGCATCTTCCCCCAGAGCAACCCTGAGGAAAAGGACCTTGGGGTCTGGGGTGATGAAAAGCNCCTCCCTGGAGGTGTTCAAGGCCAGGTTGGAGGAGGCCTTGAGTGCCCTGTGCTAGTGGGAGGTGTCCCTGCCTATGGCAGGGGATTTGAACTGGATGATCCTTGAGGTCCCTTCCAACCTTCCCATTCTGTGATTCCCCAGTAAATGAAAATGTCATGCACAATTTCAGGTAGCAACAGACATAAATCTATTGTCATGAGAGTGGCTACTCCAATTCTGGTCTAATGAGGACAAAAGCAAAGGGGGCACTTGAAAAGATGCTGTTTCTCAGAAGGAAGACATTTTATTTGGTACATTTTCCCTTCTTCCCCACCTCCTCCTTCCTCTGTTTTTAGAAAGTGCAAATAAATGGAAAAGAGATTAGGAAAGGGAAGAAATTTAAGTGCATGTTGGCATTTACCTGGCACCTCTGGAGGGCTATTTTAAGCTTGTCAAGGTGGATTTCTTCACTGAGATCAGTTAGTGGCATTGGGAATAATTACTGGTGCACCATGAAGTGCACATGTGGAAGTGCATCAGCAGCATGCCCTTTGCCATGCCTGCCTTCCCCAGCTTTACCTTTGCTTTTGTCTGAGAAGTGAGGAAGCTCCTGTCCTTAAACACACTTGGTGAAGTTTCCTTTTCTAAATACCAGTTTTGCAGACTGACCTTTGCTTCTAAAAAAGAAGAGAATTTTTCTTCTCTATTTACACTCCTGATGGACTCATCCAAAGACTAAATGGTTTAGGGGCTACCTGGTGCTACACTTTTGCATTTTCTGAGGTGTTCACCTCAGCTTGTCATAGAACCAGGCAGGGTTGGAAGGCACCACAAGGAGCAGCCAGTCCCAGCCCCCCTGCCATGCCCAGGGACACCCTACCCTAGATCAGCCCAGAGCCTCATCCAGCCTGGCCTTAAACACCTCCAGGGATGGGCCTCAACCACCTCCCTGGGCAACCCCTGCCAGGCTCTCACCACTCTCATGCTGAACAACTT
The DNA here is from genome assembly GCA_013399055.1 of Ramphastos sulfuratus. Lineage (NCBI taxonomy): Eukaryota > Metazoa > Chordata > Aves > Piciformes > Ramphastidae > Ramphastos > Ramphastos sulfuratus. Next base: position 4,086 of record WBNM01017737.1, on the reverse strand, counting down.
CCTCCTCAGCTTCAGCTTTGCTCCATTCCCCCCAGTCCTGTCACTCCCTGACAGCCTAAAAAGTCCCTCCCCAGCTTTTTTGTAGCCCACTTCAGATCCTGGAAGGCCACAAGAAGGTCACCTGGGAGCCTCCTCTTCTCCAGCCTGCACAGCCCCAACTCTGTCCTCACAGGAGAGATGCTCCAGCCCTCTGAGCATCAAGTAAAGCTCTTCATTAAAGAAAGAAGAAATATGTTGGCCCAAAGTATAGAATGGAAACATAGAAACACAGAATGATTTGGGCTGGAAGGGACCTTAGAGACCATCTGCTGCCAATAATCCTGCCATGGGCCAAGACACCTACTACTATATATATGCTCAAAGCTCTGTCCAACCTGGCCTTGAGCACCTCCAGGGAGGGGACAGCCACAGTTTTGCTGAGCAACCTGTTCCAGTGCCTTAAACACTTTCACAGAAAAGAATTCCTTATACAGAAACTGAATCTGCTCTGTTCTAGTCCAAAAGCATTATTGCAGTGGCATTACAAGGGCTGTGGTGAGTAGGGCCAGAGAGGTTCTCCTGCCCCTCTGCTCTGCCCTGCCGAGGCCACAGCTGGAATCTTGTGTCCAGTTCTGGGCCACTCAGCTCCAGAAGGAGCTCAGGGAGCTGCTGGAGAGAGCCCAGCCCAGAGCCCCCAAGCTGCTGCAGGCAGTGAACATCTCCTGTGAGGCCAGGCTGAGGGAGCTGGGGCTGGCAGCTGGCAGCAGAGCAGCCTGAGGGCTGCCCTCAGTGCTGTGCTAAAGATGTGCAGGGCAGTGTGGGCAGGACGCAGCCAGGCTGTGCCCAGGGGTGGCCAAGGGCAGCACAAGGGGCACTGGGGGCAAGCTGGAGCAGAGGAGGTGCCAGGGGAACAGNCAGAATGGGATCAAAGATCAAAGATCAGATTCTGTGCTTCTGTGCTCCACAACCTCCCTGGGCAACCTGTGCCAGTGTCTCACCACCCTCACTGCAAACAACTTCCTCCTAACATCCACTTTCAATCTCCCCTCTGCCACTTCAAACCCATTCCCCTTGTCCTGTCATTCCAAGCCCTTGTCAATAGTCCCTCCCCAGCCTTCCTGGAGCCCCCTTCAGATCCTGCAAGGCCACTCCAAGCTCTCCTGGAAGCCTTCTCTTCTCCAGGCTGCAGAGCCCCAACTCTCTCAGCCTGTCCTCATAGGAGAGCTGCTGCAGCCCTCTCAGCATCTTGGTGGCCTCCTCTGGATCCACTCCAACAGTTCCATGTCCTTCCTGTGCTGGGGGCTCCAGAGCTGGACCAAGTGGGAATAGCAAGAAAACTAAAGATGAAGTGATGAAGCTCCTGGACATGGGGAAAAAAAAATGAAACCTTGCATGTAAAAAGCAAAAGAAAAAAGCCCTCTGGATTGCATTTGGTTGAATAAATGTGGCAAAAATGGCAGCTGAATTGCTGATAGCAAATGTGAGTGGGATGCAGAGTGCCTTTTGCAGCCCTCCAAATACAATTGTTGGAAAACTGGAGAGGGGAACCTGTGTTTGGTTGTGGTAATGACCTGAAGTGTCATAGAATCCTAGAATGGTTCAGGTTGGAAGGGACCTCAGAGATTGTCTACTCCAACCTCCCTGCATGGGAGGTGAACTTTGTAGAGCAGGGTTAATGGTTGGACTTGATGGACACAAGGGTGTTTTTCCCCCCATGAATGATTCTATAATTCAGCTACACTCAGATGTCCAAGGCTTGAACACCCACAGGCAGGAGACATCCACAACCTCCCTGAGCAGCCTATTCCAGGTGAGAAAAAATCTAACCCAGCTGGGATGGAAAGAAGAACAATGCCATGGGATAGAGACACAGAGACACAAAGCAGCATGGAACCCAACCCCTGAGAGTAAGGAGGACACCACTGGTGCTGGGGGCAGGCACTGGGCAAGGCCCAGACTGGACTCAGCAGCAGATGGGAATTGGATTGAGGAGCTGAATTCAGGAGCTGGATTGAGGAGCACAGGGATGGGGCTGGAAGGCAGAAGGGACAGAGTCCTGCTGGGACAGCAGCCAGGGAAGAAGAGGCTTGACCCTGGGCATGCCTCAGCTTGCTGCTGAAGATGCCATCCAGGGGCTGCAATCCCTTGCTGGGCACTTGAGGCTCACCTGTGCTGCCTGCTCCTCCCCACAGCTGCCCCCTCTGCCTTCCTGCCCCCCAAGGTGTGGCAGAGCTGTGGCAGTGCCCTTGGTGTGCAGAGGAGCAAGTGCCAGGCAGAGCCTTTGTGCCCCCCAGCCCTTGGCAGGAGCTCTGCCATCAGCTTCTCCCTGCTAGCAGCAGCCCCTGGCTGTGCAAAGCTGCCCTGAGCTTGAGCAAGTGCCTGAGTGAGCANGATGGAGGCCTCTGAGGTTCCCAGCTAGAGATGTGCTGAGGCTTTCTTGTTGGATCCTCTCAGTAGATGGTGCTGAGTAGTGCAGGGAGAGCTGCTGGCTCGTGGAGGGTACCTGCCTGTCAAAGCAAGTAGCAAGCCTCCTTTCTTGCTGAGGGGCTCTTAATTCTTCCAGGCAATGCTTTAAGGCTCAAGATTCCCATTTAGCCCTTGATAGACAAGGGAGATGATGTCTTGGGTACTGGCATGACCTCAGTTTTAATTACCTCAAAGACACTGATCTTTGCTCCAGCAGGGCTTTGGATGCTGTCTCCCATGATGTCCTGGTAGCAAGCTGGAATCTAAGAGGTTCCACCTCAAGATGAGGAGACAGTTCTTGACTGTGAGGGTGCTGGAAACCTGGAGCAGGCTGCCCAGAGAGGTCTGTGGAGTCTCCTTGTCTGGAGCCTTTCCAACCCTCCTGGATGTGTTCCTGTGTGCCCTGTCCTGGCTGACCCTGCTGTGGCAGGGGGTTGGGCTCCAGGATCTCTGGAGGTCCCTTCTGACTCATAACATTCTGTGATTCTGTGACACACAAATTCACAGTATCACAGAATGGGAAGGTTGGAAGGGACCTCAAGGATCATCCAGTCCCAACCCCCTGCCATAGGCAGGGACACCTCCCATTAGCACAGCTCACTCAAGGCCTCCTCCAACCTGGCCTTGAACAGCTCCAGGGAGGTTGTGGAGCACAGAAGCACAGAATGGGATCAAAGATCACATTGGATGCTTCTGTGCTCCACAACCTCCCTGAGCAACCTGTGCCAGTGTCTCACCAAATTGCCTGTGGAGAGCTCACTGCAGAGCTTCACACAACATCTTTGAGTCACCAGGACCACTGGGGAGCCTGAAATTCACAGGGCAGCACCCTGGGGGAAACACAGAATGTTCAGGGTGGGAATGGGGCCTCTGGAAACACTTGAGTTCACCCATCCCCTGCCACGGAACGATCCAGGGTGTTTTATTGTCTTTATTTCTGTGCAACTTCCTTTTACCTCACCTCCTACTTAAAACTGCTGAACAAATGCCACCTGGCAACCATCAGCAGCTCCTGTGAATAAACACAAAGTTATCACAGCCATTATCACCCAGCCTGAGCTGGAACAGGCAAGCCTGCTGTGAGGAAAACCCCGAGGGAAATCAAATTTGCCTTCCTGTAATATTAGCAGTTATGGGTTTGAAATTATGTCTTCCCTCAAGACTTCAAAACTTCAACCTCCTTCAGCCAGCTGGCACAGAATGATTAAATTATTTTTAATGTAAGGCTCCAATGTTCCTTATGAGTTCTTACCCTGTAAGGACCTTCACAGAACCATAGAACAGAATGGCTCAGGCTGGCAGGGAGCTCAGAGCTCCTCTGCTCCAACCTCCCCTCCATGCCCAGGGACACCTCTCAGCCACACTCAGCTGCTCAAGCACTCATCCAGCCTGGCCTGCAACACCCCCAGCAAGGAGGCAGCCACAGCCTCCCTGGGCAGCCTGTGCCACACTCTCAGCACCCTCACACTCAACAACTTCTTCCTCAGCTCCACTCTAACCCTGCTCTGCCTCAGCTCCAAACCATTCCCCCTTGGGCTGTCTCAGACCCCCTCAGCAAAAGTCTCTCTGCAGCCTTCCTGCAGGATCCCTGTAGGATGCCCTAGAGGCTGTGAGGCCTTTCAGTGAGACTTAGGCAGGCTG
>WBNM01017736.1:0-48776 GCA_013399055.1 Ramphastos sulfuratus | reverse complement strand
TCCCTTCAGGTAGCTGTAGACTGTCGCTGAACAGCTATAAACACAATGAAGAACCTGAAGCTCAGTCACTGCTCACTCAAAGGTTTATAACTTAGTTATGGCTTCAATTAATTCTTTACTACTGAAGTGAGATTCACTGAACTTAATTCCTTCCTAGGATTTATGCCCAGGACAGCTGAGCTTATTTCCAGCTGATCACAGTACTGCTTCCTTTATCCAGAGGATCAGGGCAGCCTGACTCGAGGGAGGACCTCTGCCTTCTGCACTCACCTTTGCAAATCTCATTTTTCTCACTCTTATTTCGACAAGAAAGACCACCTCCTGCTCAAACATCTCAGTAAATCACAGATTTGGCCCAGTCTGCAGAGTCACTTTGATTGTGGGTAAATAAGATGACTCCACCAGCCAACCTACCCTGAACTGCAAGCTCCCCTTATTAAAATAAGTCATTTCCATTTTGCCCTGATCACAAGCTGTCAACTCACATTCTGGATTCCTTCTCCATCAGCATATTTTTCCTCCAGATTTAATTTTCTCACCACTTCAACCCCTAATCAGTCTCAATGGACTAATTAGCAAGATTAACACATTTTCACTATCTTTAGGATGGAAGCGAAGTGCAGGAGGGAGGAATTAATTTCTTTTGCCCATTTACTTCACGCAGCTGATCTTCACTGCTGTGCTCTGTTAACATCTTTCCCTCTAACAACTAGCACCAGCAAATATTTGCTCTCCCAAGACAACTCTTTAAGTGCTTTTCCATCTCTCATCACTATAGAGACCTCTTTATGTTCAAACGAAGTAGAACATAGAATTGTCAGGGTTGGAAGGGACCTCAAGGATCATCTAGTTCCAACCCCCTGGCATGGGCAGGGACATTTTCCACTATAGAACAGTAGCAGCTCATAAAGGCAATGATGCTGTGGGATTTTTATATATAGAATCAATTACTTACAGCCAATTCCTTACAGCCAGGCCTCTCTGGTTTTGGTTTGTTTTTTAAAGGAAACAAATGTAGAGGTTTGGGGGGTTTTTTTGTTTGGTTTTTTTTTAACGCTTAATTAAAAGTAGAAATGCATCAAGCCTCTCTAAGTGACAGGAAGGTCACTTACCTAGAAGGCACTGAGAGGTTGGAGGCAATGAATTTATTCCTAAGGGAAGTTTAAGGTAGGTTCAGGGGGACCAGCGGACGTAGTCTACCTTGCCCTTAGCAAGGCCTTTGACACTGTCTCCCATGACATCCTGGTGAGCAAGCTCAGCAAGTGTGGGATGGAAGAGCAGCAATGAGGTGGATTAGGAACTGATTACAAGATAGAGTTCAAAGAGTGGTGCTCAACGGTGCCAGGTCCAGCTAGAGAGCTGTAACCAATGTAGTCCCCCAGGGATCAGTGCTGGGTCTGGTGCTGTTCAACATCTTCATCAATGCCATTGATGAGGGCACAGGCAGACGCTGCTCAGCAAGGTTGCTGATGACACCAAACTGGGATGCTTGGCTGATAGAGCTGCAGGTTGTGTGGTCATCCAGAGAGACCTGAGCAGACAGGGCTGGGCACAGAGAAGCCAAATGAGGTTCAACAAGGACAAGTGCAGAGTCCTGCACCTGGGGAGGAATAATAAACTGCACCAGTACAGGTTGGGAGGTGATCTGCTGGAGAGCAGCCCTGTGGAGAGGGACCTAGGAATGCTGGTGGAGAACATCCATGGGACTGCAATGTGCCCTAGTGGCCAAGAGGGCAAATGGGATCCTGGGGGGATATTGAGAAGAGTGTGTCCAGCAAATCAAGGGAGGGTCTCCTCCCACTCTGCTCTGCCCTGGTGAGACCCCATACTGAGTACTGCCTTCAGTTTTGGGCTCCTCAGTTAGTAAAGACAGGGATCTGCTGGAGTCTCTGCCTATAGCACAGAGGGGCTGGAACTGGCTAAGCCTTGTCCCTTCCAACCTAAACCATTCTATGATTCTATAAACCATATCCCCAAGCACCACATCCAAATTACCCTTAAACACATCCAGGGTGGGGGACTCCACCTCCCTGGGCAGCTCATTCCAGTCCCTGACCACTCTCTCCATGAAAAACTTTTTCCTAACATCCAATGTAAACCTCCTCAGCCTCAGCTTGAGGCTTGTTCTGTCTCTAATTACCTGTGAGAAGAGCCCAGCAGCAGCCTCTCCACAGTGTCCCTTCAGGTAGCTGTAGGCAGCCATGAGGTCTCCCCTCATCATCCCTGGGGTTAAGATAACCACTGCCTGAGACATGAGGAATATATTTTGCCACATCTTAGGGAGTGTACTGCGAGATCTCTGAAAAATCCTTGAGAATGGGAAGAGTTGGCAATATTTCAGAAGTCTCAAAGGCTCAGTGGGATGAAGTAGTACTTTTAAGCTCTTTTGTTCAAGTACAAGATCTGGCCCCCAAATAAGATCTGCCTGGGTGAGGGTGGAGGATTCTAGAAGGCCAGTTTGGGCTGAATGGTTTTGTATGTGTTCTACCTGATTGCTTTTTGTATATGTGCTCTTGTAAACAGAATTTCTCTTTAAACTCCCAATCAGCCTGCAGCATCCTCCTTCTTAACTCTTGAAAAGGGCTAAGAGTCATTTCTGTCCCCCAGGCCCAGGTAGCTCATGGCCTCAAACTGGGACAGGTGGTTTGATTTTTGTGACATACCCAGAGAAAAGGTTCTTGAGCCCTTGGCATCTATAGAAGGAAACCATTTTTCCTTTAATTTTCCCTTTAATTCATCATTTTCTCATGTGGAGTAATGACAGGAGTTTTGTGAAAAGCCACTTCTCCCTGGTTCCAGAGCAAAAAAACATCCCCACCTTCATCTCAGAAAACCAACCACTGCCGGCTGAGCCTGCTGCATCATCTTTCCAGCATCTAAGCAGCTGAGAAGGAGAAAGCAATTTCCATCCAGTCAGCAGCTGTGAAACGCTCAACACTACTGCTCCCATTCATGGCTAAATGGAGAACTCAACAAGAGCTCTAGGAGCGGCACGCAGCCTGCCCTCATCCACAGCTACCTGCTTGACATTTCACTCTAGAATAAATGCTAGCCACAAGGCTCTGGCTCTTCTATGAACATTAGACTTTTCAAAAAAGATAATAAATCAATCAGCTGTAAAGAAACAGTCAGAAAAAAAATTCTCAAGTTACATTTGAAAGCTGCCTAAACTCAAGCTTTACCTGGTCAGCCTTCTTTACCTACCAGCACCATGCCCCCAGCAGGCAGCAGCCCAGGGTGCTGGGTGAATATAACAAGCACCCAGCTAAACAAATGCCTACTGTGGGAAGAAAGGGGAAAAAAAAAAAAAAAAAAAAGAGGAATCAACACCAGGACTTACACATTGGTTGTATTAATGACAGAAATGGAACAAGACTAAAAGAGAAATAGAAACAGGATTATATGGTTACAAAGCAGAGTTAATCCTTCTGCCCCCCAGGCTTCCACAGCCTGTATATCAGCCTTAGCTTATCAAAACCAAAAAGGAAACAAACCTGAAAGATCAGAGAACGTCAGGGGCTGGAAAGGACCTCAAAAGTTCATCCAGTCCAACTTCCCTGTCAGAGCAGCATCATCTAGAACAGACCACCCAGGAACACACCCAGACAGAGGANAGGCAGGTTTGGAATATCTCCAGAGAAGGAGACTCCACAACCCCCCTGGGCAGCCTGTACCAGGCTTCTATCACCCTCACAGCAAAAAAACCTCTCTCATGTTTCCATGGAACTTCCTATACCTCAACTCCCACCCATTGCCCCTTGTCTTTTATTCTATTTTCCTTGTTAGGGATTCTCTAGCATTCCCACCAGGCTTCTCAAAACATTTCACAGATCCATTCCTGCCATGTTTACAGCTCTACAAGTGAGCAGAAAGCAACAGCTAAGCAGAGAGCAGCTCAGCCAGTACCCATAGGTGATGCAACAGCAATCATCAATTCCCTATCCTACCTAACCAGGGGGGCCACCAGGCCCCCCCGGCCTTTGATTCCCCTCCACCACTCACCCAGTGCACACCATGGGGACTCACCAGTGGTGAGAGGAGGAGGATCCTCTGCCCAGCTGGGCAAGCTTGAGGCTGCTGCCTTCCTGGGGCCCATTAAATAGGAGAGTGGGCAGGGAGGGCAAAGTGGTGACACCTGGGATGGGAGGAGACTCCAATAGCACCCAGGTGCTGTGAGTTTGGGGGGGAAAGGGGAAAATGTGGGGCAGGGTGGGAAAGGGGCAGATAGGGTGGAAAAGGGGAGGTGGTGATGGAAGGAGGGAGATGGAGAGGAAAGAAGGAAGATGGAAAGGAAGAGGATGGAGATGGAGAGAAAAAATGATGGAGATGGAAAGGATGAAGATGGAAAGGATGGAGATGGAAAGAAAAGAAGAAAGATGGGGTGAAATAGGAGATGGAGAGGAAAGGAGGGGAATGCGGGGAGAAGGGAGGTTAAAAATAAAGCAACAACAAAATAAACAAAAAAAACCCGGACTGTGTTGTTTGCACTGAAACCTGCCTTTGCATCACCAACCCTTTGTAATTTCTGCTTGGAGAATTAACCACACATCCTGACCAGCTCACTATGCTGGCTGAAGAAGAGCAAGTCACACTTGGCTGAGAGGAAAAAATGAGGAAATAAAGAGAAAAGCTAAGAAATAAAAATCAAATACANCCAGAGAGATTGTGGAGTCTCCTTCTCTGGAGGCTTTCCAAACCCACCTGGATGCATTCCTGTGTGGACTCCCCTGGGTGATCCTGCTTGGCAGGAGGGGTTGGACTGGATGATATCTGGAAGTCCCTTCCAACCTCTAAGGTTCTGTGATTCTGTCCTGGCATTGGGCATCACCCAGCACAGCCTGGCTCCATTCTCTTGGCACTCACCCTTCACATATTTATAACCATTTCTGAGGTCACCCCTCAGGCTCCTCCTCTCCAAGCTAAAGAGCCCCAGCTCCCTCAGGCTCTCCTCATAAGATCTTCCAAACTCCCTTTTTGCATTGCTTCCTGACAAGATGTACCTTCTGTGAAAGGAGAGAGGTTGTTGTGTCTTTAAACAACATAGGAAAAAATCTCAGGGGAGGGGAAAAAAAAAAAGGGGCCTGAAGAAGAGCAGCAAAATGGAAAATAACATAAAATTAGTATGTTCTTTCCTTCAGGAATGAGGGCTTAGGCCTGTCACAAATAACACCTAGAGTATGGTTGGAATTAGTTGAATGCTTCTGTGACAAGAAAATTGCAGCACAGTAGCTCTTTGTAGGTAGCATGGAAAGTTTCCTCGCTTCCAGGAACGGAAGCAAACTGAAAGTACTGGCACAGGGAAATAAAATAAAAAGGAGAAAACACATGCAGGGTATTTGTGCACAGGCAGCAGCTCCACCAGCTGCAGAGAAATCTAAGAATCACAGAATGGGCTGAGCTGGAAGGGACCTCTAAGCTCATCCAGTGTTCCGCACTCAGTAGGGACATCCTCAACTAGATCAGGTTGCCCACAGCCCTCTCCAGCCTCACCTTGAGTATCTCCAGGGATGGGACCACAAACACCTCCCTGGGAAACCTGTTGCAGTGTTCCACCACCCTTGTGGTGCAGAACCTGTTCCTAACATCCAATCTCAATCTGCTCTGCTCTAGTTTGAAGCCATTGCCCTCATCCTGTCCCTGCAGCCCTTTGCAAACAGTCTCTCTGCAGCCTTCCTGTAGCCCCCTTCAGGTCCTGGCAGGCTGCTCTGAGGTCTCCCCAGAGCCTCCTCTTCTCCAGGATGAACCCCCCCAGCTCCCTCAGCCTAGCTTTGTAGCATCCACTGCCTGAATTCTGAGAAGTATGGATGGCCAAATAGCACTTGGCAGCATTCAGGATAGTAAGCTCATGAAAATAAAACTGTTTGAGGGGTTAGTGAGCTCATTCAACTGCATAGCCTTGCTAGATCTGTGCAATTCAGTGGTGCATCAGTGTGTCTGTCATCAGGACATGCAAGCACTTGTAAAGGAGTTTCTTAGGTGTTAAGGAGCTATGAGTAACATGCTGAAGTGATAACACTCTGCTTTCAAATGCTTCAGCTGCCTGTATCTGCATCAAAAACCTAACAGATTCCAAACATCAGGTTTGTTACTCACAGCCAACGTTAAAGCAACCAAAGTTTAAAGAATGACCTTTACCTACTGCTAAACTTCATCCCACAGAATTAAGCAGAGCATGAATTCCACCTCGTCAGCAGCATGGGCAAGAATTATGCCAGTACTTACTATTTATAGCTCATGGCAACATCCACAAAGTACTTTCTTCTCTGTCGATACACATTGTCTTTAAATCCCTTAAGCAAGGAAGAAGAGAGTCATTTGCAATGAGGACAGAAAATTGCTTGTAGGAATTACAAAATAAATCATTAGAGTGTTTATTTAGTGCCTAATTAGATTGTATTTTGATTAACACCATCTAGGGGTCTGCTAGGGAAGATATGAGTCCTTCACTTGGGTTTTTTTTCCCCCCACCAAAGCCCCACAGGAGTTTTTCAGGAGAGGTTTGTGGATAGGTACAGACATTAATCAGCCAAACTTTTTTTCCTTGGCACTTTGTCTTGCTGAGGGTTACTTTAATCTGAAAGGAGATCTGCACACAGGCACAGGGCAGAATACTTTACCTGTCCTAACACAGCTTTCTTCAGTGGCTGAATCAAGCACTCAGAGTTCACAGGCAACTCGTTTTGGTGATGCTATTTCTGCAGTTCTCATCCCAACAAACACACTTGGGGCTGCACCATCAGCTCCCAGCTCTAAATCAGTGCACTGAGTTACAGAGGATGGGCTCTACCTCCTGGACTACAGTAGTGTGCTGGTTTGAAGCTAATTGGAGTATTTTAATGAGAGAAGTCGGGTTATTGGCTGTGAAAGGAAAATAACAGTGATGTCTATATCACCCATTTGTTCTGCTGAGAGATATAAAAACAAAGAACAATAAACAAAGTCAGTCAGTCTCTGGCTGCTGCTGCTGCTGCATTAACTATCTCTGCCTGGACCTGTGTAACCCAAACTAATCATTTCCTTCTAACCCCTTATCAGCCCTGATATCTCACCTTCTGATCTCTGCAATTATATCATGTGAGTTATACAGGGATTACTTTGTCTATTTTGTCAGAGATACAGGGGTGGGAAGAAGGAGGGGAGTTGGTTTGAAAGCCCTCCTGGGTGATTCTGCTGTTTGGGAGGGGTTTGGTATTTCTGTATTACTTTTAACTTGTATATAACTGTAACTAGTTGTAAATATCTGTGCATATTGTGTATATATGCTTGTAAATTGTGCCACACTGTGAATATACATAGCTTCATTCCTTAACTTCCAGCCGGCTGAGTTAGTCTGGTGAATTCAGGAGGGGGAACTCCCAAACTACCAGAAGTAGGCTCATGCCTTTTCCATGCTCTTCACTGGCTGAATCAAGCACTCAGAGCTCATAGGTAATTCATTTGAGATCATGCTACTTCAGTTGCCATCCTAACAAAAACATTTGGGGCTGCACCATCAGCTCCCAGCTCTAAATCAGTGCACTGAGTTACAGAGGAAGGGCTCTACCTTTTCCATGCTAAGTGCAAACCAGCTGTGTAACACATACCCACCACCCAGCTACAGCCAAACAAAGGCAAGAGCTCTTCTATACCTATTAAAAATAGGTTTTGGACTACAAAGAGCTATCTGTTTTCAAGGCAGAACTCTGCCAACCTCTAGAAGACAAAAAAAAGGTGAAGAGTTACCTGTTTTCTGCAGTTTGTAGACCAGAAAGTGCATTTAAGTTTCCCTTAGTCACAGCTAACAAGTAAAAGGCATTTTTGTGCTTGCTGATCACATACAGAAATTCAAATCCCTGAAGGGAATGACAAGGCAATGTGGTTTGATTTGGAGTATTTGTATGAGCTCCCAGAAAACTCAGGAGGCATTTCACTGCCCCATAACCAAAGCTGTGCTTCTAGGCCAGAGTAAGGGAGCTGTGACCTTCAAGCCTCCCTTCCTTAAAAAAAAAAAAGCTTTTTGCCTTGCCTGCTTCCTGTCTTCCAACATGTCATGGAAGATCCACGTCCTGGCTTGCTCAGGCATGATCCCATGGTCCCCTTCCCTCTGCTGGGGGAGGGAAGCAGAGCACAGGGAGAAGACAAAAGGCTTGGGGACAGCCACTTTGAGGGTCCAACACTTGCCCAGACTTGTTTTTCCCAAAAAAAGGGACAGCAAGCTCCTGACTTCACCTAACATGGGCAGGTTTGGCAAAGTGCCATGCTGAGTGGTGAATCTCCATGGCCAAAGGGGCCATTGCATTCGGGCATAATAACAAAATAGGCTTTTGCCACATGCCTGCTTTTGCTTCTGCTTCTGCCTGCTCTGCCCTGCCACATTATGCTTTGCCTGCCAATGACTTTCAAGACACCAACAGAACTCCTTTCAAGTGTTTGGGTACTGTCTGATTCTATTTTATGAGTAAATATTCAAAGCCTCTTTGTAAGAAACTCTGTAACTAGATTCTATTGTGCCTTTCTACCTTAGCAGCAGAGAGGAGCCTCTGAAGTTCCCTGGTGGGCAAGTGGCATTAATTGGCCACAAGAACCTCTTTACAGTTCTAAGTTTAATGTTTGTATTTGCAAGCTGTTTCTTAAGTGTTCTAGGTTGCCTGTTCCCTGTGTGTATAAATACCCAAACCATATGCCTCAAATATTGTTAAATAAGTTTTCAGGTGAGATTCAATATTAATAAAGAATAGTCATAGTTATTAACAATATTCATAATTATTAACAATATTGATAGCTATTGACAATATTCATTGTTATTAACAGTATTCATAATTATTAACAATATTAATCATTATTGACTATTCATAGTTTTTAACAATATTCATAGTTATTAACAATCTTCACCTGGGTATCAAAATTAATATCCATTATTAACTTTGCATCATTCATAACACAAACACCACAGGCCACTCAAGAGCTGGAAACTGATGGAAGGCAGCACAGGGATTTAAAAGCCTGCCAGGCGTAGCCAAACTGAAGCCATCAGCCAGTGTGGAGTGGGTTAGGGCTGTGCTGCTGAAGTAGTGCTGCACTGGTTCTGCAACAGGGTAATTGTCTTTGGTTCTCTGGCACCTACGTGCCACTGCTAAGGAAGAGAGCAAGGCACCAGAAGTGGCCTTTGAAAAGCCAGTCACAGGTTTGATAGGTTGTGGGTTTTTTTTCCCCCATGCCTAATGCCTGGCATGCTGCATAGGCTAGCAAATGGTGTGTAAATTAGGTTTATAAGAGCTCCCCCAAGTGTAAAATAGATATTCATATCATGCAAATGTCTTTTTTTGTTGTTGTTGTTGTCTGTAAAACTGAAGGCAGACTTTCAGCAGAGCACTCAAGTATTTAATGAAGGCAGCAGCTCAGAGCATAAAGCAGTGTCAAATGGGCTGTCACAGTCACCAACCCAAGACTAGAACAAGCTGCCACTGCAGCCCCTGTTTGAACCACATTATTGCTCATGGTTGAAGGTACTCAACAGGCTCTGGGAAAATGTGAGGTAAATCCTAGTATGCCATCAGGATGTGCACAGGACCCAGGAATGTGCTCTCCAGCTGGGGGCCAACAGTGCGGGAAGGGCTCCCACATGGTAGAGGTGGTTAGGAACCAAAGGAGGTGAGGATGATGGTGGTGGCTGGTAACACAGGCAGGCCACACCAGACACAGGGATGTGGGACTGCCCGGGGGCATCGTGGAGATAGGTTTGCTTGTGGGCACAGGTGTGAGGGTCTGCTCCTGAGCTCCCACCGTGGCATGGCCACTGTAGGAGCCGTGGAGAGGACAGGACAAAAGGCAGAGCTCTGACTGCCATCGCTGCACTGACATAGAGCCCCAGGGCCAGGGCCAGCAGGAAACCTGCCTCTCCTCAGCCAAGGCAAGCACCAGGGAGCATGTAAGTTTCCCTTAGTCACAGCTGAAAAGTGAAATGCATTTTCTGCTTTTCGATCACATACAGAAATACAAATCACTGAAGACAATGACAAGATGACATGGTTTGATTTGGAGTATTTGATTTGAGCTCCCATATGGTATACAGATGATGCATCACTACAAAGTTCCCTGCACCAAACTGACCTTTCTGCAGTCACAAACTCTTTGGGGCCGTTTCTCACTGCCTTGTCAACTGCCTTACCAACAACAAATGTGTGCTACCAAAGCGAAGAAGGTGACTGTCACCTCCAGTCAGACTTTCATCTGACTCTGTTACAAGACACTCTCATGGTTAGATATTTCAGTTCTTCTCTTTTTTTCCTTTCAGATGCAGGTTTCCCACAATACCAGTTCAATCCAGCTTATTTCAGGAATCGATACCAACTGGCTGCCACCAGCCTCTTCCAGCCAAGTGGTCCAGGGTAGAAATCTGTGTTTACAACAAGTGAAAATGCTGTAACTCAAATTCCTGCCACCTCGTGCCATCCAAAGGCTCAGAGGATGAGCACCGATGGGCACTGGCCAAAGGAATGAAATAACACCAGACATATTTTCCTGCCTTTTGCACTGAGCATTTGGCAGCAGTGAAGATACAGCTGGTCTGAAACCCAGGCTTGTCTGCTGGCACCAAATCAGGACACGTGTAAGACACCTTCCAATTCATGCAGAAGCAGGAATATGTAGCTCTGTTTTATTTTGTCATTAACTCCTCAGGCACCAAGGAAGTCTTCCCTCGTAATTCTTTCTTCTCTGCCACCTAGGTTTATAGCAGTTCTTCCCTAGCAGCTACTTGTGGCAGAACCAAAGGTCATGTTGATCTAAACTCCTCAGAGTTTGAAACCTTTTTACCAGCTAGTTAATGAAAAAAAAAAAAAGAATAATAACTGAAAGCAAGCACAAAATAGGACCTACATGCTAAACAGTGAATATGTTTTGTGGCTCATTTTTGAGTGTCCTACTACAGAAAAGGAAAATCAGCTCACTGAAATCACTGAAGAGAATTAAATCCCCACCTATGCTCAACAAAGTACTCAGAATCAGCAGTCCACAGGCTTTTGATTTGACTGGCAAAGAACCTGAACAAATTCTCTACCAGACAGTTTTATGTTAACACTTACAGGGTGATCTGCATCCAGCTCAGAACCATACATCAAAACTCTCTGCGAACATTTATCCAACTCGGATATCTTCCTGGGGAACCAAGGGACACAGTCGAGATCTGTACAAGACAGAATGTGAAGTGAATGTACTGGAGTGCTGAGACCATGGAGACAGCTACAGAAAACAGAAGCACATAAACATTCAAGCCCCTCAGGATCACCAAGCTCAACCCATATCCTTACTCTACAAGGTGCACCTTAAACCACAGCCCCAAGCACCAGAGACAAACCACCCTGAAACATATCCAGGATGGGGGACTCCACCATCTCCCTGGGCAGCACATTCCAGTGCCTGACCACTTTTGCCAGGGAAAACAGGNCTGGGACCTGGCATTTGGCCTTGTTGAAGTTCATCCCATTAATGTTGGCCATGGACCCAATCTATCCAAGTCCCTCTGTAGAGCCTCCCTACCCTCTTGCAGATCAACTCTGCCACCCAACTTGGTGTCATCTGCTGACACTCTCCATGCCTTAATCAAGGTCATCAATAAAGGTGTTAAACAGAAGTGGTCCCAACACCAAACCCTGAGGAAAACATTTGCCAGTGTCTGAACAAACTGATGCAAAAAAAACCAAAAGCAGCCTTGCCTTCCTCATCAGTCCAGATGTTTTCTGGTGGGTTGAGAGAAACTATGTTAGTTTGAAACTTGAGTAACTGGATCAGTTCATTAAACTCTTTCTTGCTGCAGTCACAGTCCACAAAAATTTCCACCTCTGAGTTCCTCCTCTTCGATTTTCGTGATTCAATATGAACCATACTCACATGTTTCTCCTGTGGACAGATGGAATGACAGATGGAATAGAGACACATCAGCTAGAAGGGCAATAATGAGGCCACATTGCTCAGGAAAAGTTTTTTCCCACTTACTAAAAGGTGTTTTTGTTGAAAGTATTCACTTTGCATTTATGCAGACAGCTACCAATGCTTAATAAATAAAGACCAAAAACAATCTGGATACTGAAAGCAACAATAAAAATTTTATCTACCAAGAACCATTTCTTACAGAGGACAGTAAAACATTTTAATTTTTAAAAATAAAAAAAAATAATCTAATGCAGTTTTATATTTCCCTTGGCTGTAAATATTAACTTCTAATGCAATTTTATTAGGCAATGTTAAGTAGATTTGAATGTGCTTCTTTAAATCAAAGCCATTAAACATGGACTGCTTCAGCATCTCTTACGAACTTGTGAGGAAGAAAATATTCCTGTGAGGATAGCTGTGGGAGACTTGGGGCTGCTTAGTCTGCAGAGGAGAAGGCTGAGAGGGGATCTGAGCAATGTCTCTTAATAGCTGAGGGCTGGGAGCCAGGAAGGAAGGGACAGGGACAGCCTCTGCTCACCTGTGCCTTGGCATAGGACAAGGGGCAAGGGATGGAAACTGCAGCACAGGAAGTTCCAGCTCAGCATGAGGAAGAACTTCTTGAGTGTAAGGGTAAGAGGGCCCTGGCTGCCCAGAGAGGTTGTGAAGTCTCCTTCTCTGGAGCCTTTCCAGCCCTGTCTGGATGTGTTCCTGTGTGACCTGCACTGGATTCTCTGCTCCTGCTGTGGCAGGGGAGTTGGACTGGAAGCTCTCCAGAGGTCCCTCCCAACCCCTAACGTTCTGTGCTCTATATGGGAACCAACACTTCACAATTTACATTCTAGACACATAAAACACTGACCCTGCAAGCACTTAAAGGTGCATCTAACTTCATAACCAAATCTTGTCCTGCTGCAAGGTTGCCACCACCATCTGATTATCATAGAATCATAGAATCACAGAATGTCAGGGGCTGGAAGGGACCTTCAAAGATCATCTGGTCCGTCCACCCTGCCAGAGCAGGATCACCTAGAGCAGATCACAGTGGAACACATCCAGATGATGCTCGAACATCTCCAGAGAGAGAGACTCCACAACCCTCCTGGGCAGCCTGTGCCAGTGCTCTGTCACCCTCACAGGTAAAAAATTCTTCCTCAGGTTCACATGGAACCTCCTATGCCTCAGCTTCCACCCATTGTCCCTTGGACTGGGCATATATATAACTTACATTCTGCTCTGCTCTCTGAAGTGCCTCCTTTCACTGAGGTCTGCACAGACAACTTCAACCCAATTTATGCTGCTGAGAATCACACCAGAAATCTGAAGTGGGCAGCGTGAACATCAGCATCACTGCTGAACTTTATGCCAGAGAAGGCTTCTCCAGCCCCAGATGCTTTGTTGATTGGTCCATAGCATTTTCAGTTACCTTCATTCAATTCTGCATGGTATGACTGTATCCCATTCCACTGCCATGGCCCACTGGATTTATACCAACAATCATACAATCGTAGAATCAGTCAGGGTTGGAAGGGACCACAAGGATCATCCAGCTCCAACTCCCCTGCCATGGCCAGGGACACCTCACACTAGATCAGGCTGTCCACAGCCTCATCCAGCCTGGCCTTAAACACCTCCAGGGATCAGGTTTGCACCACCTCCTTGGGCAACCCCTGCCAGGCTCTCACCACCCTCATGCTGAACAACTTTTCCTAACCTCCAGGCTGAATCTCCCCATTTCTAGCTTAGTTCCATTCCCCCCAGTCCTATCACTACCTGACAGCCTAAAAAGTCCCTCCCCAGCTTTCTTGTATCCCCCTTCAGATACTGAAAGGCCACAAGATGGTCACCTGGACCCTTCTCCTCTCCAGACTGAACAGCCCCAACTGCCTCAGTCTCTCCTCACAGCAGAGCAGCTCCAGCCCTCTGCTCATCCTTGTGGTCCTTCTCTGGACACCTTTCAGCACCTCCAGAGCCCTCTTGTCCCAGGGGCTCCAGAACTGGATGCAGTACTCCAGGTGGGGTCTCAGCAGTGCACAGCAGAGGGGCAGGATCACTTCCTTTGCCCTGCTGCCCACACTGCTCTTGCTACAGCCCAGGCTCTAGTTGCTCTCTGGGCTACAAGTGCACACTGCTGGCTCATGTTGAGCTTCTCTTCCACCAGCACCCTCAAGTCTCTCTCCTGAAGGCTTCTCTCAAGCCAGTCCCTGCCCAGCCTGTATTGGTGCTTGGCATTGCCTCAACCCAAATACAGGACCTGACCCCAGCAGCCTTCCTCAGCCCAGTCAGCAGAGTGATTTGTAATCCTTACCTGGAACAGTCGGAGAGCTTTCACCAATCCACCAACTTCGTTCTTCAAAGAAAACACCACAGCTGTCTTTCCGCTTTCAGAAGCAGATTCACCTCTTCCATTTCCCCTAGTCCCTTTTTTTTCCTCATTTTTCCCAGAACTTGACCTGTTCAGCTAGAAATGGATAAAGAACAGCATCACCGTGGATGTAAAAAAGGCTCTCACTGATATGAAGTCATAGAATGGTTTAGGTTGGAAGGGACCTCAAAGATCAGCCAGTTCCAATCCCCTTCCACAGGCAGGGACACCTCCCACTAGAACAGGTCACTCAAGGCCTCATCCAACCTGAACACTTCCAGGGAGGTTGTGGAGCACAGAATCACAGAATGCGATCAAAGATGGATGAGCTTTTGAGGGCCCTTCCAGCCCTTGACATTCTGTGATTCTATGAGTGCTTTATGACACAGCAACAAAAGAATTAGGGAACTCCAGCCTGATTCCTTTTTCAAAACCAGATTGTATGAAATTGTTTTCTTAAACATGGGTATCACTGACAGAGTCCAGGTGTTTGCATCATATCCATCCTAAGGCATCCACAAGGCTCATATCAAATTGATTTTTACTCTTTAACCCCATCCTGGTCCAACCTGAAACATCTCATCTGATCTAGTGTGAGATGTCCCTGCCCTGGGGTTAGACCTAGATGATCCTTGTGGTCCCTTTGAACCCTGACTGATTCTATGATTCTATGATCTCTACTAAGCAGAGAGCCCACAGCTCTCACAGCAACTCCCACTGGATCTTCTGAGATCATCTGAAGCTCCCAGGATGCACTGAATTTAAAAAGGGGTTACTTGGAATGCAGAGAAAGGCACCAAGGCTGGTGAGGGGCCTGGAGCACAGCCCTGTGAGGAGAGACTGAGGGAGCTGGGGCTGTGAAGCCTGCAGAAGAGGAGGCTCAGAGCAGACCTCATTGCTCTCTACAGCTACCTGAAGGTAGGTTGTATCCAGCTGGGGTTGAACTCTTCTGCCAGGCACCCAGCAACAGAACAAGAGGACACAGCCTCAAGCTGCTCCAGAGCAGGTTCAGGTTGGATGTTAGGAAGAAGTTTTTCCCAGCAAGAGTGATTGGCATTATAATGGGCTGCCCAGGGAGGTGTTTAAGAGGAGGCTGGATGAGGCACTTGATGCCATGGATTAGTTAATGAGAAGGTGTTAGGTGATAGGTTGGACTCAATGATCTTGATTCTGTGATTCTGTGATTCTTATCAAAAGTCACTCTTCAAATGGCACAGGTTTACACTAGCCACATTGAAACCACTCACAGAACTCAAAAAGGCTCTGTGGCCTCTTTAGACTACACAGAAACAACCTGGAAATGCAGTTATGAAGGGTTTCAGGTGTGGTTATTTTTTTTTTAGTAACAGAGTCTGTCTGATTCTGCCTGCTAGGAGGTTTTCTCAGGGATAATTTAGGAGAAGGTCACTTTTGGTTTCTAGCTTTAATAAACATCAATAAACATTCCTTTCATACACAGGTTAAGCTGCACATGCAGTGATAAAGGTGTTATTTTTACAGCCCCCATGATTTTTCACTGCATGCTGCTTTCTAGAAGCTAGGCAGTGAGGATCATGTAGTCAACTGAGTGTCTGAGACTGCCAGCATCACAGACTTCTCTGAGAAATTGGAGCACTTGTCACTTTCCAACACTGTCACTGGTTCCCTAACACTCTTAAGCAAGTATTACCTGAAGTGATGCCTGAGAGACCCTCTCAAGCACATGAAAACCAGAACATTTATTTGTTGTGAGTCCAGCAGAAGAGACTGTGATAGTGCAAGAACTCAAATCTTATCAAGCATGATCATTAGTACATTTTTGTACTTTAATAATGACTAGCAGATCATCTTGCTTAAGGAAAATCAGTTATCTGGACCAAGTGCAAGAAATCATAGAACCACAGACTCATAGAATCATACTCATAGAATCACAGAATCATGGAATCACAGAATCACAGGATCATAGAATCAACCAGGTTGGAAAAGACCTCCAAGCTCATCCAGTCCAACCTATCATCCAGCCCTAGCCAATCAACTAGACCATGGCACTAAGTGTCCCATCCAGTCTTGTCTTGAACACCTTCATAGAATCATAGAATCAGTCATGATTGGAAGGGACCACAAGAATCATCCAGTCCCAACCCCCCTGCCATGGCCAGGGACACCTCACACTAGATCAGGCTGTCCACAGCCTCATCCAGCCTGGCCTTAAACACCTCCAGGGATGAGGCTTCCACCACCTCCCTGGGCAACCCCTGCCAGACTCTCACCACCCTCATGCTGAACAACTTCTTGCTAACATCCAGTCTGAATCTACCCATTTCTAGCTTGGTTCCATTCCCCTCAGTTCTATCACTACCTGACAGCCTAATGTATAAATGAAAGAGCAGAACTCAGCAAAGAAAGTAACTCAAAAACAAAGAGAGTAAAGCAAATTTATCCTGCTTAATTCCCTATCTCCAATACAAATATGGATGTGTTGCATTAAACAAAAACAGTAAAACAAATTTATCCTGCTTAATTCCGTATTTCCAATGCAAATGTGGATGTGTCACATTTTACTCTAAAGACAATGAACCAGCTCACAGCTGGTACAAACTAGCACCTTCTATTGCTTCAACTCAAAGGATCTGAACATGTTGCAAAGTCTTGTAGGAGGCAAAACCTTCACAATCCGAAATATTTCACATATTCAGAGCAGGTTACACCACTGCTATCCTTTACTGATATCAAACTACACCTTTTCAGTCACCTACCTGCAAGCATAGAGAAGCTGACCCTGTGCTCGCAAAGACCCAAGCATCTGTAGCACCCACAGCAGCATCTAGCACAGAAGTGCTTCTGCCTTCTGGCAGGGCTTCCCAACAGGGAAGTTTGCGCATTCCTTGCACGATGCTCCCACACATTCTCGCAGCCCTGCGAGGAGGCAGAAGCTGGGAACTTTGAAACCAGCTGCCCCGCCATGGGCACCGATGCAGTGTCAGTGCATGCGGCTCGCAGGCGTTGTGCCGGAAGGTTTGCTAGTGCATCGGAAAAGCAGATCCTGATGACACAAAGAGCCCACGGGGCTAACCGAAGCCTTCCAAAAGGCAAGCCCGTAAACCAGACTGCAGCGCAACAGCAGCGCCCTTCACTTCTCGGGAAGGTTTGTCTCTTCGATTGCATTGAGAGACACCTTTGAGGCTGCTCTTGGAGCGAGGACCGATTCAACTGCAAAGTTAGTTTCCAAAAACTGCTGGAAACCCATTCCCTTAGCCTTAAAAGCTAAAAGGGACGGGGCCAGCCCCCTGGCACCGGGGACACCCTCCTCCCTACGGTGCACCCGACCCACCCCGGCCCAGAAGCTTCCCCTCCGGCGCCCGCCGGGGGTGGGCCCAGCGGAGCGGCTCCGCTTCCAGCCCGGCCACTTACGGTGAGGCTGCCACCGGCGGAGCGTTCCTCCGGCAGGGCCGAGTCCAGCGAGAAGCCTCTCCGTGCCCAGTACTTACTGGAGAACATCATCATGGCGGGCTGCATGGGGCCGGTCGGGCGAGGGGCAGCACGGCACTCTGCCCGCCTCGCCCCGCCGCGCCGGCTTTTATACGCCCCCGCCGCGACCGATGGAAACCCGATTAGGGGAGACCTGTCTCCGGGTGACGAGAGCCGCCGGCTGACGGACGCCCACGGTCCCCGCTTACCTCAGCCTGCGCCGCGCACCGCGAGCGCTGACCGCGGCGGGACGGGGAACGGTGTCGCCGCCGACCGCTGCCCACCTTCACCGCCCCCCACCCAGGCCGGACCCCCGAGCCTACCCTTCCAGGGCCAGAGGGCAGGGAGCTGTGCCCACCTCAAGCTCGAGAGTCACAGGCTCACAGGATGTTAGGGGTTGGAAGGGACCCAAAGAGCTCATTCAGTCCATCCCCCCTGCCACAGCAGGAGCAGAGAATCCAGCACAGGTGGCACAGGAGCACATCCAGACAGGGCTGGAAAGGCTCCAGAGAAGGAGACTCCACAACCTCTCTGGGCAGCCTGTGCCAGGGCTCTCTCACCCTTACAGGCAAGAAGTTTCCCCTTGTATTGAGCTGGAACCTCCTGTGCTGCAGCCTCCATCCATTGCTCCTTGACCTATCTTAGGGAGCAAGTGATCAGATTCTGTGTCCCCCCTTCCTGACCCCCAATCCTCAGATATTTAGAAACATTTATTAAATCCCCTCTCAGTCTTCTCCAGACTAAGCAGCCCCAGGTCTCTCAGCCTGTCCTCATCAGGCAGTGTTCCAGTTCCCTCATCATCCTCGTAGCCCTCTGCTGGACCCTCTCCAGCAGATCCCTGTCCCTCTTAAACTGGGGAGCCCCAAACTGAAGGCAGTACTCAAGATGGGGGGTCTCACCAGGGCAGAGTGGAGGAGGAGGAGAATCTCCCTGGGTATGCTGGGCACACTATTCTCAATGCCCCCCAGGACCCCATTGGCCCTCTTGCCCACAAGGGCACACAGTCACCACTGCGGGGCTGCTCCCTCTGCTCAGCCCCTCAGGCTACCTTTGGGTGACACCTTCACCACCCTCGACCTCTGCTGCCCACCGAGGTGCACCCTGCTACAGGGGGCAGCCAGTGAGGAATACTTTGAGCAAGACGGGACCCAGCACTGACCCCTGAGCAGCACCAGCGGCAACACGGAAGGCTTTCTTTGTGGGACAGCCATTTCCACTCAATCTGTTCTTGAACTGATAGATGGCATTGAAAAGTCTTAGATGCCATCCAGGCCCATGAGTTCTAGCAAATTGCTTTGTCATCGTAGAATCATAGAGTCGTAGAATCATAGAGTCATAGAATCATAGAATCATTGAGTCATAGAATCATGGAATCACAGAATCGTAGAACCACAGAATCATAGGATCACAGAATCACAGAGTCACAGAATTATAGAGTCATAGAATCAACCAGGTTGGAAGAGACCTCCAAGCTCATCCAGCCCAACCAATCACCCAGCCCTAGCCAATCAACTAGACCATGGCACTAAATGCCCCATCCAGGCTTTGCTTGAACACCTCCAGGGATGGTGACTCCACCACCTCCCTGGGCAGCCCATTCCAATGCCAATCACTCTCTCTGTCAAGAACTTCCTCCTGATATCCAGCCTACTCCTCCCCTGACACAACTTGAGACTGCTTCCCCACTTGTTACAGACTTCCAAGTAGACTGTGCCACTGACCCCGACCCTCTGAGCTCCATCATTCAGCCAGTTTCCAATCCACCCCCCTGTCCAATCATCTAACCCACACTTCCTAAACCTGGAGGAGCAACCTAGGTGACTGTGACAGCTGGCATCACGTGCGCTTTAGCTTGGTACATGTACACATCACACAAGTTCAAATCTGAAGCTGCAGCACTAAGCAGGGAGCTGCACAAGACAAGCAGCAGGAGGTGTCACTTGTAGTACTAAGCTTCATCTCACAGCTCCCAGCTGCAGATTGCCTCCTTTCACAGCTTTGGTCCCTTTTGAGCCTTTCCAGACTCAGCATCTTGTAACAGATGTCCGCCATCGATGAATTCACTTTGCTGTTCAAGAGACCACCGCAGAAACACAGCAGAGGATTTGAGACTGTTTGATAGTGCCCATGGAGTTTCACAGGATTTTTAGTGTTTATCACAGCTAACAAAAAACAGCACCATGGCCATTGCCAGGCAGGGGAGCTTCTTTAAATGGACAGTCTTGGTTGATGACCAAGTGCAAGGTCCTGCATCTGGGTCGAGGCAAACCCAAGCACCAATAGGCTGGGCAGGGACTGGCTTGAGAGCAGCCCTGAGAAGGACTTAGGGGTACTGGTGGATGAGAAGCTCAACATGAGCCAGCAGTGTGCCCTGGCAGCCCAGAGAGCAACCAGAGCCTGGGCTGTAACAAGAGCAGTGTGGGCAGCAGGGCAAGGGAAGTGATCCTGCCCCTCTGCTGTGCACTGCTGAGACCCCACCTGGAGTACTGCATCCAGTTCTGGAGCCCCTGGGACAAGAGGGCTCTGGAGGTGCTGGAGGGTGTCCAGAGAAGGACCATGAGGATGAGCAGAGGGCTGGAGCTGCTCTGCTGTGAGGAGAGACTGAGGGAGTTGGGGCTGTTCAGCCTGGAGAGGAGAAGGCTCCCAGGTGACCTTCTTGTGGCCTTTCAGTATCTGAAAGGGGCTACNTGATCCTTGTGGTCCCTTCCAACCCTGACTGATTCTATATGCAGGACTGGGACAGCTGACTCAGAGTTGGTGGAAAGCCTGAAGCAAATCCTTTTATCTTCAGTTTTCCAGTTCCTTGTGTGTGAAATGTACTAAGGATCCTTTCTTCTGGTTGACAGTGAGGCTCAACTAACATTTGGTTGCACCACTAGCTCCTGTAATGCACATCAACCATTCTCATCATGCTACCCCAGAAAGGTTTGCTTCATTTTCCCTGTTAGGAGAATGTATCTGCCTGTGCTCAG
Organism: Ramphastos sulfuratus; assembly: GCA_013399055.1. Taxonomy (NCBI): domain Eukaryota; kingdom Metazoa; phylum Chordata; class Aves; order Piciformes; family Ramphastidae; genus Ramphastos; species Ramphastos sulfuratus. The sequence continues at coordinate 28,085 of WBNM01017736.1, read as the reverse complement.
TCTCGTATCTTAAGTTATCAAGAAATATTCTCTGCCATGTTTATTCAGCATTTTTAATAACGAGGAGCACATCAGAGTCTTTGAACTTTGATATTGCTGCTTGCTCTGCCTGAGGTACCCAGACACAGCTCCTGCAGTCGAACAATTTACAAGAATGAAATTGCTTAGCACTCTGCTAATGCTCCAGCGATGAACTCAAGCTCTACTGAGCAGGCTTTTCTCCTACTGGCATGGCGGAGCATAATTATATCTCCTGCTAGATGCTAGCTCTGCAGCTGCAACATCACACAAATCACTGACCCTGGTACCCCACAGCCTCGCTATCTATTACAGCTCCGCGCGGGCACCAGAGCGTGGCAGAGGTTTTCTGTCTCGCATAACCTCTTCAGAACGACTCCTGAATGCAAAACAAACAAAGGTGCATGATGTCAGCAGGGACTTAGAACAGGCAGGGGAAACTAAAATCCAACTGTTTAAACTATGCTGCCTGCTTTGAATCCCACTGAGAGATTGCTACTCTCTGGAGGGGAAGTCACAGCCTCACAGGATGTTGAGGGGTTGGGAGGGACCTCTGGAGAGCTTCCAGTCCAACTCCCCTGCCACAGCAGGAGCAGAGAATCCAGAGCAGGTCGCACGGAAACACATCCAGACAGGGCTGGAAAGGCTCCAGAGAAGGAGACTTCTTCTCTGGAGAAGGAGGCTCTCGGCAGCCTGTGCCAGGGCTCTGTCACCCTTACACTCAAGAAGTTCTTCCTCATGCTGAGCTGGAATTTCCTGTACTGTGTTTCCATCCCTTGCCCCTTGTCCTATGCCAGGGCACAAGTGAGCAGAGGCTGTCCCTGTCCCTTCCTTCCTGCCCCCCAGCCCTCAGCTATTGAGAGACATTGCTCAGATCCCCTCTCAGCCTTCTCCTCTGCAGACTAAGCAGCCCCAGATCATAGAATCATAGAATGGGCTGGGTTGGAAGGGACCTCCAAAGGTCATCCAGTCCAACCCCCTCTGCACTCAGCAGGGACATCCTCGACTAGCTGCCCAGAGCCCTGCCAAGCCTCACTTTGAATATCTCCAGGGATGGGACCCAAACACCTCCTTGGGCAACCTATTCCAGTGTTCCACTACCCTCATGGTGCAGAACCTCTTCTCTCAGCCTTTCCTCCTCAGGCGGTGCTCCAGTCCCTTCAGCATCCTTGTAGCCCTCCCTTGGACTCTCTCCAGTAGATCCCTGTCTCTCCTGAACTGGGCAGCCCAGAACTGGATACAACATTCTAGGTGGGGCCTAGAGCAGAGGAGGCAGAGCAGAGCGGGAGGAGAACCTCCCTTGATATGCTTTTGCAACTTGTATTTTGTAGACAGACTTCCCCACATCGGTTCCAGATTAGAAAACATATATTTATGGACTGGAAAAGTTTATTTCTTCTTTGTTCTAGCCACAGCACAGCAGAGCTGGCTTATGGCTCTGGGAATACTGCTCAGCTACAGATTTTGGTTAGAGCTCAGCTCGGTTTTCTGTAGCCCACCATGCTGCATACATAACACAAGGGAACACTTCAGGTCATTGGCCAAAGGATGTGAAGTGTGTTGAAGCAGTCATTCTGAAACACCTGTTCTAGAGCATGTGGCAGGCTGCTACACAGCAACCACACTTCATTCTGGGTGATGGACTTGCAGTTACTGTGGACATGTAGAAATGGACTTGGAGTTACTGTGGGTACTTAGAAATAGATTACTTTTCTTTCTAAAACACATCCTGTTGCCTACAAACAGAATTCCGGAACTGCGAGATCTTCTGCAGTTTGTGTAGGCGTATTTTCAGAGGGCCATTAAGGGTTGGGAAAGACTGGATGGATCACTGGATCATAGAATCACAGACACACACAGGTGGGCAAAGCCGCTCAGCATCACCAAGCCCAACCTTAGAACCTTACTCTACAAGATTCACCTTAAACCATAGCCCTAAGCACCACATCCAAACCACCCTTAAACACAGCCAGGGTGGGGGACTCCACCACCACCTTGGGCAGCTCATGCCAGTCCCTAACCACTCTCTCCATGAAAAACTTTGTCCTAATGTCCAATCTAAACCTCCCTAGCCTCAGCTTGAGGACATTCCCCCTTGTTCTGTCTCAAATTCCCTGTGAGCAGAGCCCAGCACCAGCCTCTCCACAATGTCTTTTCAGGTAGCTGCAGACAGCCATGAGGTGTGCCCTCAGCCTCCTCTGTTTCACACTAACCATCCCCAGCTCCCTCAGTCTCTCCTCATCAGACTTATTCTCCAGGCCCTTCCCCAGCTTCCTTGCCCTCCTCTGCACTGGCTCCAGCACCTCCACATCTCTCTCGTATTGAGGTACCCAAAACTGGTGTCCAGAGAAGGGCAATGAAGCTGATGAGAGGCCTGGAGCACAGCCCTGTGAGGAGAGGCTGAGGGAGCTGGGGGTGTGCAGCCTGCAGAAGAGGAGGCTCAGGGCAGACCTCATTGCTCTCTACAGCTACCTGAAGGGAGGTTGTAGTCAGCTGAGGTTGGTCGCTTCTGCCAGACAACCAGCAACAGAACAAGAGGACAACCTGAAGTTGTGCCAGAGGAGGTCTAGGAGGAAGTTCTTAACAGAGAGAGTGATTGGCATTGGAATGGGCTGCCTGGGGAGGTGGTGGAGTTGCCATTCCTGGAGGTGTTCAAGAAAAGCCTGGATGGGGCACTTGGTGCCATGGTCTGGTTAATTGGCTAGGGCTGGGTGATAGGTTGGGCTGCATGAACTTGGAGGTCTCTTCCAACCTGCTTGATTCTATGAACATAGCACTCAAGGTGTGGCCTCACCAGAGCTGGGTACAAGGAGACAATCACCTCCCTGCTCCTGCTGGACACAGCATTTCTAATCCCAGCCAGGATGCCATTGGCTTTCTTGGCCACCTGGGCACACTGCTGGCTCATCTTCAGCTCCTGTCTATTACAACCCCAGGTCCCTTTCTGCCAGCAGTTCTCCAGCCACAGTGCCCCAAGCCTGTAGCATTGCTTGGGGTTGTTGTGACCCAAGTGCAGAACCTAGCACTTGGCCTTGTTGAAACTCATCCCATTAATGTTGGCACATTGATCTAAGCCTATCCAAGTCCCTCTCCAGAGCCTCTCTACCCTCATTCAAGTCAACACTGCCACCTAAGGTGGTGTCACCTGCAAACTCACTGCTGACACTCTCTATGCCTGAATCAAGGTCATCAATAAAGATGTTAAACAGAAGTGGTCCCAACAGAGATCCCTGAGAAACACCACCAGTACCTGGCTGCCAGCTGGATTTAACTCCACTGATCACCACTCTTTGGGCCCTCCTGTCCAGTAGTGCTTTAATAAAAAGATCATCCAGTCCAACCACCAGCCCAACACCACCATGCCCCCCTGAACCATGCCTACATGCTTTGTGACAATCCTCCAAGGATGGTGACTCTGCTGTCTCCCTGGGCACCCTGTCCCAATGTTTGACTGCTCTTTCAGAAAATAGTTTTTTACTATTATCCAGTCCAAACCTTCCCTTGCACAGCTTGAGGCCATTTGCTTTTGTCCTATCACTAGTTACTTGTGAGGACAGACCAACACCCACCTCACTACAACCTCCTTTCAGGTCATTGTAGAGAGCAGGGAGATCTCCTCTGAGCCTCCTCTTCTCCAGGATAAACAATCCTAATTCCCTCAGCCGCTTCTCCTAACACTTATTCTCCAGACCCTCCCTCAGCTTTGTTCCCCTTCTCTAGACCTGCTCCAGCACCTCAGTGTCCTTCTTGGAGTGAGGGGCCCAAACCTGAGCACAGTATCTGAGATGTGGCCTTATCAGTGAAAGAAATGAAGCTGTGAGAAAGTATCCAAGCAAGCATAAAGGAAGATGGACTTTGCAAGGATCTAAAACCAAAAAATAACAACTTCCTGCAATATAAGGTCAAAAAGAAAGGAGAACAAATGTTCTTGTTACTAATGCAAGAGGCGTTGACATCAGCAGAAAGCAGCTCTCAATTCACAGTTTCATTGATAAAACAAGGGCTTTGTGAAGTGATTGACAATTGAGCTAGCCAGAGGGAAGGGATCACAGAACCTTAGAGGTTGGAAGGGACCTCCAGAGAGCATACAGTCCAATCCCCCTGCCAAGGCAGCAATGCATCCAGGTGGGTTTGGAAAGGCTCCAGGGAAGGAGACTCTACAACCTCTCTGGGCAGCCTGCTCCAGGGCTCTGGCACCCTCACTCTAAAGTTTCTCCTCATGTGGAGCTGAAACCTTCTCTGTTCCAGTTTGTATCCATTGCTCCTTGGTTTATTGCTGTGCACCACCCAAAAGAGCTTGGCCCCCTCCACTTGCCCCCCAGCCCTCAGCTATTGATAGACATTGCTNCCAGGATCTGCAGGGGACTCCAGGAAGGCTGGGGAGAGACTATTGACAAGGTCTTGTCGTGGCAGGAGAAGGAGGAATGGGTTTGAAGTGGCAGAGGGGAGATTGAAAGTGGATGTTAGGAAGAAGTTTGCAGTGAGAGTGTTGAGACACTGGCACAGTTTGCCCAGGGAGGTGTTCAGGACCAAGTTGGATGAGGCCTTGAGCAACCTCTTCTAGTGGGAGGTGTCCCTGCCTATGGCACAGAGGGGTTGGAACTGTCTGAGCTTTGAGGTCCCTTCCAACCTGATCCATTCTGTGATTCTACTTTTTTAAGTCATGAAGATACATGAAGCTCAGCAGTCAGGAGAACCAATTCAAGTTCTAGTAGCACTAAGGGGATTTGAATCACTCAACAGCTGTTGGGAAAGGGCATCTACAAACCAACAGACTGGCTGGAATCGTAGCATCACAGAATCACAGAATGTCAGGGGCTGGAAGGGACCTCCAAAGCTCAGCCAGTCCAAGCTCCCTGCCAGAGTAGCATCACCTACAGCAGATCACACAGGAACATATCCAGGCAGCTCTTGACGATCTCCAGAGAGAGAGACTCCACAACCCTCCTGGGCAGCCTGAGACAGGCTTCTGTCACCCTCACTGGAAAAAAAATCCTCCTCATGTTTCCATGGAACTTCCTATGTCTCAACTTCCACTCATTGCCCCTTGCCCTGGCACTGGGCCTCACTCAGCAGAGCCTGGCTCCAGCCTCCTGGCTAGGAAGAGCTGAGAATAGCAATGAGAATCTCTCCCCAGGATTTGGAAGAAAACAATAAGAAGGAGCAGCTCTGGTAGATCTAATCTGAGCCAACAGAGAGGAAGTGGTTGAAAACATTATGCAGAAGGTAAAATATGCGAGAGTGAACGTAAGATAAATTCACAGTCTTGGGTCAGAAACGCTTCTGAGACCAAAACAGGAACTGACTATTGAAGAGGACTTCAATAAATGCAGTTATAACAGCTCCCAAGGGAAGGGAATCCAGAGCAGAAAGACGATTCTTTTGTTGCTCCAGGAACAAAAGAAATCAAATTTCATCAGAAAACCTTCCCTGCAGAGGAAGTGCAGTCTTCTACAGCACTTACTGGTAGCATCACAAGGCATCAGTTTGTCATTGCCTTCAGTTCAAAAGAGGAGCTCACATGAGACGAGAACTAGGACAAAAATCCTAAGCACAGACAGCATTAACACATTCATGCACAGGTACAAAAATTCCAAGTGATTAGTACAGGACATCAAAAGCAATTTTTGGTATAAATATAGCAGCAGCTAAAAGAATTGAAGCTTTAGATTAGTACTCAACACAAGGGAAGGACAAAACAGAAAACAACTTCCAATGATCCAAGTAACCCAACTGTTTGATGTCTTCTTTTATTCCCCTCTTTTCCTCCTCCCATCATTCTTTTCTACAAGAATCAGCTGTGACCCAGGGGTCAGTCACAGCTGATAGCAAGGACAGGGAGGTAAGCTCTTAACAAGATCAAACAATGCTGGAGAGCACTTGTGGTAAGTCTGATCACAGCAAATGATTCAACAAGACCAAGTGCAAGGTCCTGCAGCTGGGTCGAAGCAATGCCAAGCACCCATACAGGCTGGGCAGGGACTGGCTGGAGAGCAGCCTTGGGGAGAGGGACTTGGGGGTGCTGGTGGACGAGAAGCTCAGCATGAACCAGCAGTGTGCTCTTGCAGCCCAGAAAACAAACCAGAGCCTGGGCTGCATCAGGAGAAGTGTGGGCAGCAGGGTGAGGGAGGGGATTCTCCCGCTCTACTCCTGCTCTACTCTGCTCTGGTAAACAGACCCCACCTGGAGTACTACATCCAGTTCTGGAGCCCCTGGGACAAGAAGGATGTGGAGATGCTGGAGTGTGTCCAGAGAAGGACCACGAGGATGAACAGAGGGCTGGAGCTGCTCTGCTGTGAGGAGAGACTGAGGCAGTTTGGGCTGTTGAGTCTGGAGAGGAGAAGGCTCCCAGGTGACCTTATTGTGGCCTTTCAGTATCTGCAGGGGGCTACAAGAAAGCTGGGGAGGGACTTTTCAGGGTGTCAGATAGCAGTAGGACTGGGGTGAATGGAACCAAGGTAGAAATGGGTAGATTCAGGCTGGATGTGAGGAGGAAGTTGTTCAGCATGAAGGTGCTGAGAGCCTGGGAGAGGTTGCCCAGGGAGGTGGTGGAAGCCTGATCCCTGGAGGTGTTTAAGGCCAGGCTGGATGAGGCTGTGGACAGCCTGATCTAGTGTGAGGTGTCCCTGGCCATGGCAGGGCGGTTGAAACTGGATGATCCTTGTGGTCCCTTCCAACCCTGACTGATTCTATGAAATGCCTTGGCATAGACACCACACTTGGGAAGCAGGCTCATTAAATCTCTGTCACCAACAACTACTTTAAGAATCCAGGGGAAGGACAAGTGACAAAAGGCTGGGAGAAGGCCAAAATTCTGCCCATTTCCAAGAAGACAAGGAGGAGGAGAGAGGGCTGGAGAATCATGGAGCAATGTGATCTCATTTGTTTGAGCAAACAGAAGCATCACAATTATTTGTAAAGACCAAAAAGATAAGAGATGATTAAACAGACAAGGAGGGTTTGCTGAGAACAAATTGAGGCAAGCAAATCTCATTTCCTCTTATGACAGCCCTGTTAGACCAAGGCAAAACCACTCATGTCATTCATCTTGATGGCACTGAAGCACTTGCCTTGGTGTCTCAGAATTAACCAGGTTGGAAAAGACCTCTAAGACCAAGTCCAACCTAACACCTTCTCATTAACTAACTCATGACACCAAGTGCCCCATCCAGCCTCCTTTTAAACACCTCCAGGGATGGGGACTCCACCACCTCCCCAGGCAGCCCATTCCAATGCCAATCACTCTTGCTGGGAAGAACTTCTTCCTAACATCCAGCCTGAACCTGCCCTGGCACAGATTCAGGCTGCGTCCTCTTCTTCTGTCCCTGGGTGACTGGCAGAAGAGCCCAACCCCAGCTGGCTACGATCTCCCTTCAGGTAGCTGTAGAGAGCAATGAGGTCTGCCCTGAGCCTCCTCTTCTGCAGGCTGCAGACTCCCAGCTCCCTCAGCCTCCCCTCACAGGGCTGTGCTCCAGGCCCCTCACCAGCCTTGGTGTCCTTCCTTGGACATGTTCCAGCACCTTAACATCTCTCTTGAATTGAGTGGCCCAGAACTGGACACAGGACTCAAGGTGTGGCCTGACCAGTGCTGAGTCCAGGGGCAGAAGGACTGCCCTGGTCCTGCTGGCCACACTATTCCTGATCCAGGCCAGGATGCCATTGCCACTCCAAGGTATCCTGGAAGCCTTCTCTTCTCCAGGGCACAGAGCCCAAACTCTCTCAGGCTGTCCTCAGAGCAGAGCTGCTCCATCCCTCTGAGCATCTTCGTGGCCTCCTCTAGACGCGCTCCAACAGTTCCATGTCCTTCTTGTGTTGGGTACCACTGAGCAGAGCCTGGCCCCTTCCTCCTGACACCCACCCTTCAGGTATTTCTAAAAATTAGTAAGATCCCCTCTGAGTCTTCTGCAGGATGAACAGCCTCAGGTCCCACAGCCCTTCTTCACAAGACAGATGTTCCTGTCCCTTAATCATCCTCATGGCCCTCTGTTGAATCCCACCCAACAGTGGGCAAGGAATGGGGAGAGTCAGAAGCACCTCCCCTCGCTCCTGTACTGTTTAACAATAGCCTCGCTGACCAGGCAGAGGCCACTGCTAAGTTCCCAGACTGTGCCTACCTCAAAGATGTTAGCAACAGCTACAAAAATGCAACACGGCTTCTCTGGGGGAGGGCTGTTTAGTGCACATTTACAAAAGAACCAGAACCTCTCTCTTAATTCTAAGCAATCTAAATCACCTGCAGAAAAAATACCTCATTACACATCCAGAAACTCTGACCTAGGCCATTTTTTAAGCCGTGGTGATCTTCATTAAGGCTCTCCTCAGCGTTTGCAGTCTCGAATTCACCTAAATCACTCCCTAACAACCCAGAAGAGTTGAGTGGATGACGAGGTTCCTCTTGACTGCCACTCCTTGCCAGCTGCCTGTTAGCAGGAAGGGAAACCACAGATAATCCTGGATGACCCTTCACCAGCCTTGGTGCCCTCCTCAACAAGGGCAAACTTCTCCTCCTTGACATCTTACTGCTAATACAAAGGGACAGTATCAACTACACCCAGAAAGGCAAGGCAGACTTTAAGGGTGTTTCCTAGCAGCCAGAGCTGTAACTGTGAGAAATACCAATTCCACCGACATACACTTTTCCTAAACACCTTAACGCTCATGTGCAGCCAGTTAGGACTCTTTCCAGGCTCTCAATATGTTGCTTTTATCTTTTTATGCCTCTCCTGGATAACTCAGACCCCTGCAGGGTTAATTGACAAACTTGCCCATCGCATTGCTCAGTTTCAGACATTTCTCTTCTCCCCTTCTCTACTTTCATTTCAACNGAACCTCTCTCTTAATTCTAAGCAATCTAAATCACCTGCAGAAAAAATACCTCATTACACATCCAGAAACTCTGACCTAGGCCATTTTTTAAGCCGTGGTGATCTTCATTAAGGCTCTCCTCAGCGTTTGCAGTCTCGAATTCACCTAAATCACTCCCTAACAACCCAGAAGAGTTGAGTGGATGACGAGGTTCCTCTTGACTGCCACTCCTTGCCAGCTGCCTGTTAGCAGGAAGGGAAACCACAGATAATCCTGGATGATGTTGGAGGTCTCTTCTAACCTGGTTGCTTCTATGATACTATGATAATGACAGCTGCAAAGGGAATTTGATCATCTTGTTGGAGAGCAGAGCAAACCTACCCACTCCAAGCCTTCCACAGCAGCTGCTCACTGTGCATTCACACAAGCCCAGAATTAACCAGGTTGGAAAAAACCTCAGAGATCAAGTCCAACCTATCACCCAACACCTTCTAATTAACTAACCCATGGCATCAAGTGCCTCATCCAGCCTCCTCTTAAACACCTCCAGGGATGGGGACTCCACCACCTCCCCAGGCAGCCCATTCCAATGCCAATCACTCTTGCTGGGAAGAACTTCTTCCTAACATCCAGCCTGAACCTGCCCTGGCACAGATTCAGGCTGCGTCCTCTTCTTCTGTCCCTGGGTGCCTGGCAGAAGAGTCCAACCCCACCTGGCTACAACCTCCCTTCAGGTAGCTGTAGAGAGCAATGAGGTCTGCCCTGAGCCTCCTCTTCTGCAGGCTGCACACCCCCAGCTCCCTCAGCCTCTCCTCAGAGGGCTGTGCTCCAGGCCCTTCACCAGCCTTGGTGCCCTCCTCAACAAGGGCAAACTTCTCCTCCTTGACATCTTACTGCTAATACAAAGGGACAGTATCAACTACACCCAGAAAGGCAAGGCAGACTTTAAGGGTGTTTCCTAGCAGCCAGAGCTGTAACTGTGAGAAATGACAAATTCCACCGACATACACTTTTCCTAAACACCTTAACGCTCATGTGCAGCCAGTTAGGACTCTTTCCAGGCTCTCAATATGTTGCTTTTATCTTTTTATGCCTCTCCTGGATAACTCAGACCCCTGCAGGGTTAATTGACAAACTTGCCCATCGCATTGCTCAGTTTCAGACATTTCTCTTCTCCCCTTCTCTACTTTCATTTCAACAGCATTTTTTGACCAAAAAAAAACAACCCACGAAACCAAAACCCAACATTTTGCAAGTACACTTCAAAGTGAATTAGGTGCTCAAAAAAAAAAAAAAAAAAAAAGACTGACACTGGCTTGCTTAGTGTCTTTGAACCAAAGTGGTGATTATGTAAGTTCTGATGCCTTGATGTATTCCATGCTACCTTAAATCAACTGCCAGCAAGCGCAAAGCTCAACAGTGAACAAAGGCATTGATGCTCCAAAGTCATTTCCTGGACAGGAAATGAAAGGCTACAGATATGCTGAGCTGTGAATCCTTGACTTCCACCACACAAAGCTCTTCTTATTAACTGATGGGAGATAAAACATTGACAATATTAAATCCCAAATCTGTACTGATTCAGCTCTCCAGTGTTTGTCCACAATTGGTTAGAGAAGTTTCATCCAGCCTCTAATTATTTTAACAACTTGATTTATCTCTTGAAACCTTTTTCATAGTATCTGAGTGAGGCTACAAGAACACTGGGAAAGGACTTTATAGGGTGTCAGGCAGTAATAGGACTGGGGGGAATGGAACCAAGCTAGAGAAGGGGAGATTTACATTAGATGTTAGGCAGAAGTTCTTCACAATAAGGGTGGTGAGAGACTGGAACAGGTTGCCCATGGAGATGGTGGAAGCCTCATGCCTGGAGGGGGTTAAGGTCAGGCTGGATGAGGCTGTGGACAGCCTGATCTAGTGTGAGGTGTCCCTGCCCATGGCAGGGGAGGTGGAACTGGATGATTCTTGAGGTCCCTTCCAATCCAGACCATTCTATCATAGAATTGCCAGGGCTGTAAAGGTCCTCTGAAAGTCATGTAGTCCAACCCCCTCTGCAGTAAACAGAACCACATAATGTCAGAGGCTGGAAGGGACCTCCAGAGCTCATCCAGTCCAACTCCCCTGCCAGAGCAGTAGCACCTACAGCAGATCACACAGGAACACATCCAGGCAGGTCTAGAGTATTTCCAGAAAGGAGAGACTCCACAAGCCTCCTGGCACAAGTAGCACCTGAGAGCTTGCTTCAGATGGCACAAGTAGCACTTGTAAAAGTAGTCTTGCTCCAAAATAAAGCTCTGCCACATTTCACACCTCACCAGCCTGGAGAGGCAAGGTAAGGCTCCACCCTGTAAGAAAGAAGCATCCTCACTGCTCTACCTGACCAACAAAACCATTTCATATTGATGCACTACCAACTGTTGTGAGCCGTCCCCTCCTCCTCACGTTCTCACATCAACCACCAGACAACTGGGATTTTTTTTTTCATCTAAATAGGATTTTAATTAAAGACACTAAATCAGCTTCGATTTTTATTTTATCTATGTACAATAGTTACCAAATAATGAATACAGTGATTCAGTTATGTTAAATTTCACATGTCAAAGGACATCAGCATGGCATGGAATAAACTCACACTGCCTTCTGCATATACAGGAGAAAAAAAAAAGCATTTGATGTTAACTGTGATTACTGTTTTGGATTCTGGTTGGTTTGTTTGTTTTTTTTTTAATAACTTGCTTAATCATTCTCCAAATAATCTTGGCATAAAAACAGTGTAAGTAGTTAACTGATCCAGTCAATACATTAGCAAAGATAAAATATTAGTAAAGTCTGCAAGAAATCAGTTGCAAAATGACCTCAGGTGTAGGCCTGATGTGAAAGTTACTTTCAGTTAGAAAAGTTCTGGAAAAAAGAGCCCAGGTTGGAGCTGTGAATTAATTTGGTCAAACTGATTCATCTGAACAAAAAGTTTATTAAGCTAGTGAAAATAGGACTTTCCTTTTTAGTATTCACAAACATTTGTGTCTCTAGCACGGGTATGTGTGTAAATATCTATGCATATATAAAGTGAAGATATGTTAAATGTAAAAAATATACTGTTTGTCCACTCCCACATACACAAAATTCAGTATGTGGACACTGAACTGCCTCCAGCAGAAATGTCCGTTTCAAATCTACATTCAACCAGCCAACAAATACTCAGTATTTTTGTAAACATTTTGAGACAAGGAGAAACCCTCTGATTTACAAAACGACCCTCCTGCAACACATCAGCTTCTCCTGGGCTTGAGAGTTGCATGCAGCAGCTCCAGCTGGCCTGCTGGGAGTGCGCTCACAGAGCTCACACCGCCTCAGGTCGATAGGTGTGAAAGCTCAGCGAGAGCATGGCTTCCAAATCCATCCTCAATCACCATCCACTTCCAGTTCTTCTGCAAAAAAGAAAATGCACTTGGCTACAAAAATATTAAGGAATGTTATTGAAAACAAAAGGCTATTTTGGTAGAAGAAACTACAAAAATAGTTAAGAGTCATGTTGTAAAGCTTTAATGCAAGAGCATTACAGTACAGATTTTCTTTCCAACCTTAAAGCTTAATCAACACCAAATTTAAATATCCATCTCTCAAGTGCTTGGGAAAAAAAAAACAAACGTGCTCAGTAAAAGTCTTTCTTCACTCTAACCAACTGCAATTACGCAGGCGTCAAGCTGTGTGCCTCAGACATCTGCTGAGTGCTGTCTCTTGTTCCATTGGCAGCAATTACAGGTGTGGAGATACTCTGGTATAAGGATGAAGGACAACTCAACACAGCTCCACTTTCATCCTCTCCAGGGTCTGAATCTGGTGTTACCGAACTGCTTTCTATCCCCAGGATCTCACTGACTGCTTGAGGCAATTCCTAGAAAGTAGAAGAAAAAAAGAAAAACAAAACAACACACAACGTTAAAACCCACTGTAATTAAATGCAGAACATTAACAGTAAGGATCCTGTGCCCCCAAGTTATTTTTCACCTGTATGTAGCTGTCCTGAAATCATCTCTTTCAGCCTTAGTTTCAATTAAACACTACCCAGAATACAGTGTCCAGTTCTGGAGCCCCTGGGACAAGAGGGCTATGGAGGTGCTGGAAGGTGTCCAGAGAAAGGACATGAGGATGAGCAGAGGGCTGGAGCTGCTCTGCTGTGAGGAGAGACTGAGGCAGTTGGGGTTGTTCAGTCTGGAGAGGAGAAGGCTCCCAGGTGACCTTCTTGTGGCCTTTCAGTATCTGAAGGGGGCTACAAGAAAACTGGGGAGGGAGTTTTTAGGCTGTCAGGTAGTGATAGGACTAAAGGGAATGGAGCCAGGCTAGAAATGGGTAGATTCAGCCTGGAGGTTAGGAAGAAGTTCTTCAGCGTAAGAGTGGTGAGATCCTGGCAGGGGTTGCCCAGGGAGGTGGTGGAAGGTTCATCCCTGGAGGTGTTTAAGGTCAGGCAGGATGTGGCTCTGAGCAACCTTATATAGTGTGAGGTGTCCCTGCCCATGGCAGGGGGGCTGGAACTGGATGACCCTTGTGGTCCCTTCCAACCCTGGCAATTCTGTGATTCTGTACTGAGGTTACCTAGTAAGAGTTAAGAAATCAAAACCAAAACGACAACCCAGCTTACCCCAGTGGACAATATTCCTCAGTTAAACCAATGACTCTTGCTTATTGACTCTTAAGAAGGTATCTGCTGCAGAGCCACAGCACATCCTGTACCATACACAAGGCATTTAGAGATTTCTGAAGCCGCCCATGTACAATCGCAGCCAGCGACACACTTGTACTGTCTAGAAATGCTCACAGTAGCTACATTCAAAGTATCTTTACCTTGCAATTCATCATCTGCATGGAAATTGCTTCTGCTTTGCAGAGTATATATTCCACATCGATTTTCATAGACAGCTCATTAATATGCTAAAAGCAGATGCACAAAGAATAGTGTCACAAATGGTAAACATCCTTTATTGCACAATACACTGCTAATAAGCATCACCATGCCAGCTTCCCCCTTAAGTTAGTAAGTGCTGAAAATACTTTTATTTGCTTTGACAAATGGGCAATGAAAGGTTGTACTACCCAACAGCTGCCTTGCACCAGCACCCAAGAGCTGCAGGAGGAAAACTGTGGTACTTCTCAATGTGACAATCTAGCCCTCCTAGGTACCCCAGTATTTTTTTCTTTCTGGACATATTAAGCAGTAGTCAATGGGGGAGAACAGTTTTCCATTTGTTAATGATCTTGGCACTAAACACAGATATCAAATAAGCATTTTGAAAGCATGTAGGACAAATACGCAGTTCACATTTGAGCCTTCACAAACTTGCAGGCCCTTTTCCTAACATGAAACACTTCCAGAAGTTAATTAGTATTGAAATAATGCATTAAGAACTTAGTACCTTTAATATTTCATTAAAGCCATAGTGCTTGTCCATTATTTGCTGCTTTTCAGATTCTAGGATGGCACAACAAAGGAGAAGATGAAAATTCTGGCACGGCAATTCCGTCCACATGACCTGTTAAAATAAAAGAAGAGCTCTGGAAATGCTTCTGCTTTTTGCCTGAAAAGAAAGGTATTTCTTGGAAAGGAAGCTCTCAAGCCAAGTGGCTTAAATATACTATTTTTGAAGGCAACTAAGTATTTCTCCAACTATATGATTTTTTCCTTTTAGCCACACATTAGATATACAAAACAAAATGAAACCCTGACAAGTCCTGGAATCTGAGATGGTAGCTCTCCATTCCACCCTTTGCCCTGACTGGAGAGCTGGGCAGAGAGGAACCTATTGAGGGTTAACAAGGTGAGTGCAGTCCTGCACCTGGGAAGGAACAATAAACTGCAGTAGTACAGGTTGGGAGGTGGAGCAGCCCTGTGGAGAAGGACCTGGGAGTGCTGATGGACATGTTCTGCATGGGACAGCAATGTCCCCTGGTGAGCTAGAGGGCCAATGGGGTCCTGAGAGGGCATTAAGAAGAGTGTGTCCAGCAGAGCAAGGGAGGTTCTCCTCCCCCTCGACTCTGCACTAGTGAGGCCGCACCAAGAATATTGTGTTAAGTTTTGGGCTCCCCAGTTCAAGAGGGACACGGATCTACTGAAGAGAATCCAAGGAAGGGCTACAAGGATGCTGAAGGGACTGGAGCATTGCTGAGAAGGAAAGGTTGAGAGCCCTGAGGCTGCTTAGTCTGCAGAGGAGAAGGCTGAGAGGGGATATGAGCAATGGATCTAAATAGCTGCAGGGTGGAGGTCAGGAAGGAAGGAACAGGGACAGACTCTGCTCACTTGTGCCCTGGCATAGGGCAAGGGATGGAAACTGCAGCACAGGAGGTTCCAGCTCAACGTGAGGAAGAACTTCTTGAGTGTAAGGGTGAGAGAGCCCTGGCACAGACTGCCCAGAGAGGTTGTGGAGTCTCCTTCTCTGGAGCCTTTCCAGCCCTGTCTGGATGTGTTCCTGTGTGACCTGCTCTCGATTCTCTGCTCCTGCTGTGGCAGGGGGGTTGGACTGGAAGCTCTACAGAGGTCCCTTCCAACCCCTAATATCATGTGAGCCTGTGAATACATGACAATTTAAACCTACTTTCAAAAGGCTTCCTCAATCCATGTGCATCACAAAACAGCACAAATTCTGCTCAGACTAGAACACTCTCAGAGTGGGTGACTTCTCTCTACTAAGTTTCCTGTGCCTACAGCTTGCCTTTATAAATCCCACATATACACTGAGACCAACAAAGCTGCAAAGCTATGGACAAGGGAAAACCAAAACAAAATGAAAACCAAAGACCACCCCCCCACACTGCTTTAAGTGGAACTGTGACAAAGGTGACACCAGCTCGCACATAAAACCATGAACAGAATGCCTTAGCTTGTTTTAAAAAGAAAACAAGGTAGCCCTTTCCTGTTCCATGTCTCCTAGCAAAAGAAACTGAACATTTGGAGTAAAACCACATTATGATGTGCTAGAAGGAACCTGCAAGACTATCACATCAATAGGTTTCTGTCACCTTCCTAAGACAGGAGAAAATACAGGGAAGAGCTAGAGGTGCAGCATGCTTCTTTTCTGTATGCACACATTACAGCAGAGGTGATAAAACCATGTTCGCCTGGGACTAAAACCTATGAAGAAATACTGCTGTCATCAATTTAAAAAGAAACAGCCCTTAAAAAACTACTGTGAGAACACCGAGGGGGAAACAAGATGGGAGATTTCCCCCTCCCCCCTCAAAAATCACAGGATCACAGGATGTTAGGGGTTGGAAGGGACTTTTGAAGATCTTTTGAGTCCAACCCCGTCACTGTAATTTGTCCTTTGGAATAGAAAATTGTTTTGGTTCCCTGATTGATGAATAAGTTTTAGTTCTCTTCAGTTAACATATCACTTCAGTACTCTGTGATACTAAATTCCACCAACTGTTGACAAAAAGCTATAAAAGATTTACTTTAGCCAGCTTTAAATACTGTTCCTCCTCTTTATGTGGCTCCTTCCTCATTAGTGGAAAAAGCCAATAAAAACATCAGCATCATTTCTTATTAGACCAGAAGCCTTAGGTTTCACTACAGTATAAATTTTATGCACCTCAGTCCCAGTCCTTCTCTTTCCACTATCCTTCTGTTTCCCAATGCAACTCTGTGATGTTATGTCCTAGCAAATCCACATTCCAGTCACCTGAACATTTACTGCCATTTGGGAGTTTGCAAAGGATATGGTGCTCTTGCTGAGTCATCTTAGGCCATGAACCTGTACTGTTGATGTGCTTCTCAATTCTCTTGGAACAAAGAACTGAAGAACATTCAACATTAGTTCATCTTAATTACTCCATCTGATCTCAAGATCATATAAATCAAACCCAGGTTTTATTAACTTGAAACTATCAGACCTTCCACATTTTTATATCTTACATTGTGGTATTTGCTATCATAAGGCCTCATCAAGACCACCTTCTGACATCATCCTGGTTATAGTTTTGGCTAAACAATATAAAGGGTGAGTGCCAAGAGGCTGGAGCCAGGCTGTGCTGAGTGATGCCCAATGCCAAGACAAGGGGCAATGGGTGGGAGTTGAGGCATAGCTCCATAGAAACACGAGGAAAATGTGTTCCCTGTGAGTGCAACAGAAGCCTGGTACAGGCTGCCCAGGGGGATTGTGGAGTCTCCCTCTCTGGAGATATTCAAGAGTTGCCTGGATGTGTTCCTGTGTGATCTGCTGTAGGTGCTCCTGCTCTGGTAGGGAGGTTGGACTGGATGAGCTTTGGAGGTCCCTTCCAGCCCGACAGTCTGTGATTCTGTGAAACCTACCTTGCGAGTGTTTCATTCCATCAGTATCAAGGAATTAATTATACACACACAAATGCTACTACTTCCAGCATAAGCTACCCTCCCCTTACTTCTTCCACTTAGGACCCCCATCTGAAGGATCCTGTCCAAACCTTTTTCAAAAAAGCCACCTTACCCCCATCAGCTCTGAAGTATTACTTTTTCATTAACTCCCCAAGTTGTTGTTTTGGCTGAGAAGATCTAACAGACAGAAAATCACGGAATGGTCAGGGTGTGCTAGTATGTCCTCACCTCATTGAATTGACCCGGTTTAAAGAAAATAAAAATAATACCCATGCTTTTTGTTCTGAAGTCCAAAGACTGTTAAGAGTTTGCGTGCTGAAGTATGTCCTTACCTCCCAGAGTCGAAGGATGTCTTGGAAGCTGAATTCCCTTTTAAATCTGATAAGAAGCCATCGGAAGCAAAAATAAAGGTAGCCTGAGTCTTGAGATTCTAGGAATAAGATTGTTACATTTCACAAACACCAAATTTAGTTAAGACAATAGGGGGAGGGGGGAACCCAACACACTTCACAGGTATAGACCCATGTCACTAATTTTCAAGCTGGCAGCCCCTCTTCAGAATCAAAGATTGTGAGGATACCATATGACTAAAATCAATAGCAGGAGAATTCTCTTTTTCAACAGGCACAGCATAATTATTGGAATATTTTAGGTGTTATTCATTTACAAGTCCTGCATTCATATAAAAATCACTAAAGGAATTATGTCTCAAGACTGGCAAGGATATCAATGCACACAGAATGCAGCAAGTTGTAGTTACTGTGAGTAACGCACCTACCTAAGTAACTGCAAAATCCACTGTCTAGTAAACGAAGCAGAGTACTCAGCTGAATTAGTTGTGTCTTCATGCCCTGCATCTGTTCTTCAAAATTCTGATGCTGGGTGGAATAAAAATGATAGCACTGTCATTTTTATTAACTTAATGATAAGAAAAATAAAAATATTTCTGAAGTCTTATCACTGCAACAGTGGTTCTCATCCTTTAAGTACTTAACATTTAACTGCACTGCTACCTCATGAGATGTCTTTTACTGAAAAGTTTAACTAAAGCACTGACCTGTGTCTCTTCCAACAACACTTCTGCATGTAATAAAGGTTATTTTACCTCAGCCTACGTTCTGTATCTCCATTCAGCACCACTGCACTCCAACCAAATAGAAGACTTCGTTTCCATTCTCACACTGGTCACATACTCCACAATTCTTCAAAGCTTCCCCTTGTGTAAGGTCTAAATTGCATTTAACAAATCACAGGAAACCACTATCCTGAGCAAATTTCTGCTAGAGGGTTCCTGATTCAAACAAATTTGTCTGTGATGGCTCTGAGTTACCTTGGAATTTCCAAGGAGACAGATGTGTCCATGCTGCACAGTAACAGTACTGCAAACCCACCATAACCTTGGTCAACCAGAGTAAGCCCACTGACATCAAACAGAGAATTGCTGCAGTAGAAGAATTTTTAAAACCCAATGAAAATTAACCCCTGTAAAGAGTTAACCCTCCTGGGGTTCAGGTATAGTGGTTAGCCCACTTCCTGTCTATACCCACTATAAAGACAGAGAAATTTTCTGTTTCTCTTCCTCTCTCTTTGCTCTCCCTGCCTGCCTGATAGCACCACTGTTGTTCCTGCTGCTCTTGTTTTGCCACGTGGCCACCCTACCACATGGTGGGACCAGTGCTTCCTGAATCTACCTCCATCCATTGCCATCAATATGGTTGTATATATTTTTGTATCTTGTTTCCCTTTCCCTATAGCTTTTTGTAACTCCCTTACCTTAAATACCTTTTATTTATTGTTAAAGTTTTTTTCTTCTAACCTCCACATCAAAGCAAATTCTTTGGGTGTTTTACCCTTTTCATCGTCTACATCTAATTCCTTTCTTCCCAAAAGGAGGGGAGGGTTAGAGGAAGGCATCCTATTATTATATTGTTCCGTTAGGTTTTGAGTCTCTGAGAAAGTTTAAATCAGACCAATACAACCCCAAATGCTATCCACGACTTGTCTAAAAAAGCCTTCTTTTACCATTTGATCCATGTATGACACGAAGCACCAGAAGGCATCAACTTCGTTCTCCATGACGTACAAGACAGGCGAAAGCAAATCGCTCATCCCCTGGACATAACCTTGGAGGAGAAAAATGGAGGGGAAGAAATAATATTGACATTCCAAGCTTCTGCAGATACTTTTCCAACTCAACCACCACTGGAGACATTTTTGAATGAATAATAACCAGCATCCAGTAGATCTAACAAGATCCAGCAACTCCTTCTGCCAGTCTCAAGAGAACATATTGGTCTTGTAGTTAAAATATAAAGAAACTGAGCTGGCACAATAGATTTTTAACTTAAAGAGCCCCCATTTAGTGCTCAGAAGCACATATTGATACTTAAGAAGATAAACTATAGACCTTCCACCATCACAAATACAGACTCATATTTATTCTCTTCTCCATGTGTAACTGATTGTTTCTTCCATATATTTAAAATCTTCTCACGTTGTCCCTCTTTCCCCCACCCCCAACTGAAGATTTGCTTTCCGAATAGATTTCAAGAAGAGTTGTTGAGTTTCAATCCCAGGAAAACAGATGGTACAATAGCTTTTATGAAGACAATTTCACACTTAACTTTTTTTTTTTTTGGGGGGGGGGGGGGGGGGTGGGGNGGGGGGCGGGCAGCTTGAATATGTTTTAAGGATTTCTGTATTTAGGACAGTAGGGACTGTTCTGCTTGGATGATATTTTAAATACACTAAAGCCTGACACCATCTACGTCACCAAACAGCCAACAATAAAGGCTGCAACTGCAGAAGGGTATTAACAACAAAGTGTTGCTTGAGAAGCATGAAATAAACACATGCCCAGACCTGATTCAAGGAAGTGCCTTCAGGTTTCTATGCCTAGAAACAGAGAATCAAATTCCTACATCCTAAAAAGCACTCACATCCCTTCTAAGAAAAAGCAGGAGCCCCTCTCCTATGAGAAACTGAGGGAGTTGGAGCTGTTCAATCTGGAGAGAAGGCTCCCAGGTGACCGCACTGTGGCCTTGCAGTACCTTAAGGGGGCTGCAAGAAAGCTGGGGAGGGACATTTTAGGTTGTCATGTAGTAGTGATAGGACTGGGGGGGAATGGAACCAAGCTAGAAATGGGGAGAACTTCTTCCTGATATCCAGTCTGAATGTTCATCATGAGGGTTGTGAGACTCTGGAAGGGGTTGCCCAGGGAGGTGATGGAAGCCTCATCCCTGGAAGTGTTCAAGGCCAGGCTGGATGAGGCTGTGGACAGCCTGATCTAGTATGAGGTGTCCCTGGCCATGGCAGGGGGGTTGGAACTGGATGATCCTTGTGGTCCCTTCCAACCCTGACTGATTCTGTGATTCTCTGATTCTACTTAGCACCAGAATACACTTTAGAGAATATGACCTCTAGAATATCTAGCACATTTTAGTTGTACATAAAACATTTTCACAATTCTGTAGCTTTTTTATGCTTCTTCCAGCTTATTTGCAATTAACAGCCCAAATAAGAGCAGAGGGCAAGGATTTATGGAGTTCATTTTTCCCCTTCCTCCCAACTCTCCCAATCTACCTTTTCACTGATGCTCAAGTCAGCTTATCTACTGCACTACTGCTGCTGCCCTTCCTAAGGGAAAGCATGATTTATGTGCATGTCTACAATATAGTGGTTGGTTCAACAAGACATGAGATTGTTTGGGTAGACCCAAGCTTAGTTGATTCCATTTCTTAACGAGGTAATTTTAACTGAAAAGCTTGGTTGGCATCAATGACACTGAAAACATGGAGAAGAAAAACCAAACGAGGGCAAAACTCAGGTAAAATAATTAAAAGGTCAAATGAGAGCAAATGTTTTATTCCCCACACATTTAACAACACTGCAAATTAAAAATCAATGCAGAGAAATTTCTGCTCAAGACAGTTTAAATGTCTCCTAAACAATAAAGCTTGTTTCATTTTGAGCCAGCAGTGTGCTCAGCTGGCACGGAAGGCCAGTGACATGGCCTGTATCAGCCACAGTGTGGCCAGCAGCACCAGGGGTGGCATTCTGACCTGCCACACCACTGGGGAGGCCTCACCTATAGCAATGTGTGCAGCTCTGGGCCCTCACTGCAGAAGAGATCTTGAGGGGCTGGAGCGGGGCCAGAGGAAAGTGATGAGACTGGGGAAGGGACTGGAGGGGAAGGCTGCTGAGGAGAGGCTGAGGGAGCTGGGCTGGGTTAGCCTGGAGAAGAGGAGACTCAGGGGAGCTTAGCACACGCTACAGCTACCTGAAGGGAAGGTGTAGTCAGGTGGGGGTCAGGCTCTGCTACCAGGCAACTTGTGCCAGGACAAGAGGGCATGGCCTGAAGCTGTGGTAGGGAGGGTTAGGTTGGCTGTTAGGAAGCACTTGCTGCTGGAAAGGGGAATTAGACTGGAATGGGCTGCCCAGGAAGGTGGTGGATTCACCCTCCCTGGAGGTGTTTAATGCAAGCTTGGATGTTGGACTTAGTGCCATGGTTTGGTTGCTGTGCTGCTGTTAGG
This sequence comes from Ramphastos sulfuratus, assembly GCA_013399055.1. Lineage (NCBI taxonomy): Eukaryota > Metazoa > Chordata > Aves > Piciformes > Ramphastidae > Ramphastos > Ramphastos sulfuratus. The sequence continues at coordinate 6,386 of WBNM01017736.1, read as the reverse complement.
TCCTAGGCTGGACTGGATGATCTCAGAGCTCTGTTGCAGCCTCACTGATTCTGTGATTGCTTATACACTGTGATTAGAGGAAGATGTTATCTGCTTTTCCTTCTGCAATAGATGCATAAACTGAAAGGACTTCTGACAGACTGCTGTGAATACTTTAAAAGCTGGTTCTTACACTTAAGGACATCCACGCTACAAACAGCTGGTTCAGCATGCTGTGCTTTAATTACAGCACTGACAACTGCTTTATCATTTTTATTGATATATCCATCTTAAAAGTGGATGTAAAACTCAAGCTCCAAGGACTCAAATGCATTTAAAACTCTGAGAAGCAAACTTGCTTCAATGCTTAAAAAAAAACCCAAACAACTGGAGGGCTATGGTGGGGACAAACTGCCACTTAATTTCCAATCCCAACTCAGTGGATTCAGATGCCTGTGATAAGCATCAGACAGAACAAGAAATAGGATAAGAAACTGAACAAAGTTATCTACATTATTAGAATATCAATCTTGACATTTACAAATCACACTGCAATCAATATGAGTTGAGTAACAAGTCTAACATTATCTTGTACAGTAGGGTTATAGGTTGGACTTGCTGATCCTCAGGGTCCTTTCCAACCTGGATGTGTCTGTGATTCCGTGAAACCTGCACAGCAGAAACTAAAAAGTCCTTTGCATTGAGAAGAACACAACTTACCTAAGTCAAAGTCATACATGCAATAGGTCATCAAAATATCATGAAGTAAAATCAATCCTGGATTATCTTCGCCTTCGTAGAATTTGTTTGTTCGATCTGTCCTGTTCACATCTTTTTCTAAGGAAACAGGACAGCAACAGATGAATTCAGAATGGTTTCTAGGCTGCTCCTTTCCTCCTCAAGAACTGCTGCAAAACTCTGAAGTGTTTCAAACAACTATATAACTAAATGTCATTTCAAAACAAAAGAGTATTTTAAACAAAATAAAATCCTGTCTGCAGTAAAAACATTTGTGTCCAGTTCTCAGATCCTCAGTTCAAGAAGGGCCTCACGGAACTGAGGTCCAGCACGGAGCCACAAAAATTACTTATGGGAGTGGACCATCTTCCTTATGAGGAGAGACTGAGAGAGCTGGGATTCTGCTGCTTGGAGAAGGCTGAGGGTGACCTCATGAATGGTTATAAACAGGCTGGGTGTCAGGAAGGAAGAGACAGGGACAGCCTCTGCTCACCTGTGCCCTGGCAAAGGACAAGGGGCAAGGGATGGAAACTGAAGCACAGGAAGCTCCACCTCAGCATGAGGAAGAACTTCTTGAGTGTAAGGGTGAGAGAGCCCTGGCACAGGCTGCCCAGAGAGGTTGTGCAGTCTCCTTCTCTGGAGCCCTTCCAGCCCTGTCTGGATGTGTTCCTGTGCGACCTGCGCTGGATTCTCTGCTCCTGCTGTGGCAGAGGGGTTGGACTGGAAGCTCTTTAGAGGTTCCTTCCAACCCCTAACATCCTGTGATGTTTTCTCCACATTCTTGTTGTGTGTCATTATTTCAATTCACAAAATTACATCATGAAGTGACATGAAATAAAGAACCTTTTAGTACTAAACAAAGGAAGCCAAGATCCCCAGCCAGGTTCTAACACTGACACAGAAAGCTCTGAATTACTCTGGTTAAGACAGTTTTAGTACTGAGAATATAACAAAGTTTAGACATCTTGGAAATTGGCAACATGTTAGCTTCTAGTGCCCGTTCACATAGTTCCCACTGGGCTGTAGAAGTGTGAACTGTACACTTAGGTATGTTTCTAAATCTACATTTACCTATAAGGCTCCGATAATCTCTTAACCTTGAATTTCGTTTTTCCTGTTCCTCACTGACAGACTTCCACTGCAGCTTCATCCTGAAATATTCATCCCTGAAGAAGAAAGATCATTTTGAAACAGAAAGATGCTCAATTATTTTTTTTAAAGCATTCATTCATTCCACTTTTCCTTACAATAAATCGGGTAAGATCCTGTTTATATATAATTTTAACTGTAGCATACAAATAATTTCTAAGAAAGCCCCACAGACTTCATTGCATTCAGTAAGTTTTAGCAGCTGCCTTTCAAGTTTCCAAAAAGCTTTCAACATCACTATAGGCCTTAAGAAAAAAAAATGCAGGGTTTGAGTTTTGTTACTTCGTAACAAAATTAAGTCACCAAAAAATCCCAGCATACTCACGTTTTCCTTTTCTGCAGGTTTGCTCTCTCTTCTTTAGTGCTGTGCCAAGGAAAATACCCCAAAAGAAACTTCCATGCCTCTTTTCTTAAAGTATGGCAGAGACCCTAAGGGAAAAACAGATAAGGAACATCAACAGTTTCCATTCTGTGGGGAAACTTTCCTACAGTGATACAAAACTTCCTCAAGTAACAAGTTAGAAGATAATCTTTACAAGTGAGCTTATTTTTACGTTGTACTCAAATATTCACTGTCAACTACATATCACATTGGAAGAAAACTGTAGGGAAACTCCAAAGAGGTTGTGGAGTCTCTTTCTCTGGAGCCTTTCAAGCCTTGTCTGGATGTGTTCCTGTGCAACCTGGTCCTGCTCTGGTACAGAGGTTGGACTCAAAGTTGTCTCCAGAGGTCCCTTCCAACCCCTAATATCCTGTGATCCTGTGGAAAGTCTCCCCATTAAGCAGAAAACTACAGAATCACAGAATGGACTGGGTTGGAAGGCCCATCTAGAGGTCATCCAGTCCAACCCTCTCTGCAGTAAGTACAGACATCCTCAACTAGATGAGGTTGCTGACAGCCATGAAAACAGCCCTCGAATGTCTGCAGTGAAGAGGCCTCCACAACCTCCCCTGGCAACCTGCAGGCAAATTGCTGGGCAAAGAGTAGAAGTTTTAGCTAAAGACAGACAGGAATAAGCCCTTAAAATAAAAGAATAAACCAAATATTATAACAGTGAAGCAGTGGTGTCTTCCTGAAAGGCACTTCAATTTAGCTTCTTATTGTAGCCCGTCAGTATCTTAAGGGGGCTACAAGAAAGCTGGGGAGGGACATTTTAGGATGTCAGGTAGATATAGGACTGGGGGGAATGGAATCAAGCTAGAAATGGGTAGCTTCAGCCTGGATGTTAGGAAGAAGCTCTTCAGCATGAGTGTGGTGAGAGCCTGGAAGGGGGTGCCCAGGGAGGAGGTGGAAGCCTGATCCCTGGAGGTGTTTAAGGCCAGGATGGATGAGGCTGTGGACAGCCTGATCTAGTGTGAGGTGTCCCTGCCCATGGCAGGGGGATTGGAACGAGGCGATCCTCATGGTCCCTTCCAACCCTGACAGATTCTATGATTCTTCATTACTTAAGCCTTGGTGTTCTCAACTCCTCCACTCAGAGGATTCCCCTCCTCGCAAAGTGCTTTGTATGGTTGTAAGACTGCTGGGGTATTTGATTAGCATAAAACTGTGCTTCATGAAGTCTCTCCAGTGATAACGACAGGCTCTAAGTCCTGCAAAAAGCATTACAAGTACAAGCACACCACAGATTGGGGAAGAAAGAAGAATCAAGCCATAGGTGCTGCCAATTTGAGACAATTTACCCCTTTGAATATCGATCGCTTTATATAGTCGACATCTAGAATTCTTCCTTCAGAATCCATATTCTTAGCCCATTCTTCAGCTGACACAGGCTCTCTTCTGCTAACTTCAGGCTGTCTCCCCAGATCGATCTGAAACAGAAGCAAATATGTTATATGAACATCATTTAAAGGAATCACTAGTTTGAAACAACTGCACAAGTAGTGCTAAGCTTGCCAGTTTGATACTCAGTATGGCTACATTTTCACGTGTGTGTACCTCAGGCAGCCAACTCTAAAGATTCAAGGTTATGTGCATGCTAGCAACACAACCAGACCTTCACAGCAAGTTACTCTGTGCTGAGGACAGCTACAGATATTATTAACACTAACTTGAACTCAAGGGAAAAAAGTAACAGTATAAAAGCCACCAACAGAGGTCCAAAGTGATTAACGAACCATTTACAAGTTCCTTCTAGATTTGGTTCAAATCACAGATAAATCTCTACCTTTACACATCCTCGGTATTAAACTCAGAATCAACCATAGAATCAGAGAATCAGTCAGGATTGGAAGGGATCACAAGGAGTATCCAGTTCCAACCCTCCTGCCATGGGCAGGGACACCTCACACTAGATCAGGCTGTCCACAGCCTCATCCAGTCTGGCCTTAAACACGTCCAGGGATCAGGCTTCCACCACCTCCCAGGACAACCCCTGCCAGGCTCTCACCACCCTCAGGCCGAACAACTTCTTGCTAACATCCAGCCTGAATCTACCCATTTCTAGCTTGGTTTCATTCCCCCCCAGTCCTATCACTACCTGACACTCTCAAAAGTCCCTCCCCAGCTTTCTTGTAGCCCCCTTCAGATACTGAAAGGCCTCAAGAAGGTCACCTGGGAGCCTNACCTTCATACCTCCATTTTACTTAACACAGCTTTCTCTCTGACCACAGCTGAAACACTGAATATGAAACGGGCCACTTCAGGGAAGTGACTCTTAGCCAGTGATAATCCTCATTTCAGTAATGACAAACTTTCAAAGCAAAGCCCATATATGCAGGCATACAAATGAAACATTCTAGAAGCAGCTGACGATACTCTTCCTCTGGGTAGAGCAGCACATGCCGCAGTCACCAAACATTAACACAACTCAGCAAGCTTTGAGTCCTGCCATTCATTTAAAAGTGTGCATCAAAAGAATAAATACATCTGTATCAAATTCAATAAGCCTGCAGTGTGCCCAGATGGCCGAGAAGGCCAACGGCATCCTAGCCTCTATCAGGAATAGTGTGGCCAGCAGAACCAGGGAAGTCCTTCTGCCCCTGGACTCAGCACTGGTCAGGCCACACCTTGAGTCCTGTGTCCAGTTCTAGGGCCCCTCAATTCAAGAGAGATGTTGAGGTGCTTGAACGTGTCCAGAGAAGGGCACCAAGGCTGGGGAGGGGCCTGGAGTACATCCCTGTGAGGAGAGGCTGAGGAAGCTGGGGGTGTGCAGCCCGGAGAAGAGGAGGCTCAGGGCAGACCTCATTGCTCTCTCCAGCTACCTGAAGGGAGGTTGTAGTCAGCTGGGGTTGGGCTCTTCTGCCAAGCATCCAGGGACAGAAGAAGAGGACACAGCCTCAAGCTGTGCCAGGGCAGGTTCAGGTTGGCTGTTAGGAAGAAGTTCTTCACATAGAGAGAGATTGGCATTGGAATGGGCTGCCCAGGGAGGTGGTGGAGTCCCCATCCCTGGAGGTGGTTAAGAGAAGGCTGGATGAGGCACTTGGTGCCATGGTTTACTTATTTAGAAGGTGTTAGGTTGGACTCAATGATCTCAGAGGTCTTTTCCAATCTGCTTAATTCTGTGATACACACTCACCCGTGTGATGACTTCAAATCCTGGCTCTTCCTGCTGATTGATCTTCAGCCCTGGGATGGCATCATTGAGGAAGTCTGCCATCTCTGAGGGAGGTCGCCGCTGATGTGAAGGGTCACTCGAACGGAAACTGTCAAAGATGTAGTTGGTGACTTTGGAGAATCTTCCCATTGTTACTGTGTATGGATCCTTCTTCAATTTCTGTGTTACAACAAGGAAAACAAGTAGAATCTGGGTTATTTGGAATTCTCCAGTGTTGCAAGACTCAAAGTTACTGAAGTTTCACGGATCAGCAGTCTCAGATGGTACTTCTACTACACAATTAAAATGGTATCTCAACTATTGAGGTAATGCCATTAGTTGATTTGCAGACTGTTCAATAAGCTTCACCTATGGATCAGATCCACCAGTTAATTTCCAGTAACTAATGCAACACAACAGTTTCCTTATGATCAGCTTCTCTACCTTCACAGGAAAAACACTCTTGAATCATCATGAGCTCTGCTAGGAATCTCACACAAAACTTGACTTGATAATGTAATTCACTGAGCAAGGCTTTCTTTAATTCAACAAATCAGCCAGTCAAAGCACTGCCCTCATTCGAGCCACTGGGAATTTTGCTGTTGACTTTAATGAGTCCATAAACTCCACCAAATGCTAAGTAGTTTTAGGAGGGAAAAACAAAAAATTAAAAAGCTCTTTTAGGCAATATTATGCTCTTTGCTGCTGTATTTCCAGCATCCCTTCAAAACTGTCTGAAAATATCAAGAAAAGAATATTCAGTCAAAGATTACTTAGAAAATTCTAATTAACGTTTTGGTTAACTCCTAAATGTTTTATCCCTCTTTCTGCAACTACCTGAACCCAAATGTATAGAATCAAAATTAACTTGAACAGCCTTGAAATAGTACCAAATAGAAGTTAAAAAGTCATTAGAACAAAGTAAATGTACTTTCCACAATAAGCTTTTATTGTACAATATAATCACAGAATTGTCGGGGCTGG